>JBBBDQ010000185.1:1577500-1622500 GCA_037127315.1 Ascarosepion bandense
TAAGGGTGTTATTAGTTCAAATTAACTCAGTATTGACTCTCTGAAATCATACTACATATCTATTTCAGACATTGGTATTTCGATTAATTATCATCTAGTATAATTTTCCTTTCGATTAATTTTCATTCAAACAATTCACGATTCGAATAAATGCTTTTCGAACAATTATTTTTGAATAAATTTCACGTAATTATTCAGGCAGTTAAGTGCCATATATATTACACGCTTGGATGATCATGTCCCTTAAAAGATGTGACTGACTGATCAGAAGATTTTCTCGCAGTAGATTGCTATTACTTTTTACAGTAGACTCATTGCCAACCAAAGCTATAGAACCTAATTTTTCTGTTATTCAACCCATGGTTCGGATTTCTGTGTCACATTTTCTGTCTTTTGTGCAAACACTTCTCAGATACTTAAATTACTCTACTTGTTTGATTTTGGTATCTTTGCTTATGCAATTCGCACTTTGAGCTCTTATTTCTTATTTTAAATCCAATTAATGAACATTCAAAGATAATTGTGTTTCGATGACTTTTGCGAGGTGGATTAGATTTGAACTTGTCGCGGGCAAATTACGTAGCCGACATTTGAAGAATCCCAAATGATGCATGTGTAATCAGCTTCGGAAAAATAACAAGTTCTTTAGAAGACTATAGATATTTAATGAAGTGAACGCTTACTGTCAGCTAAGGTTCAGTCATTTTATCATTACCGTAAAATAAGTTCCCTCTGCCTTTTCTGTAAATAAAAGTTATGGTAATTCTTCTTTGGAGATTTCTGAGGATAGGACTTGCAACAAATTCAAAAGTAAGAGCAGGTTGCCAAAATATTAAGTCTGCCAAGAAATACCACTCCGCAAAATACAAAACTTTAAAACATTCGTGGCATCCGAACTTAGGTCACTGTTGCCCCCTCCACAAGAATTTACATATGCAAACAGACTGGCAACAAGGTCCCACCCTTTTACAGATAGATCAACCAAATTCAGGCGACAATTCTACTGCATCAGCTTCTTTTCTCGTGCTTCCCGACTATGGAACTCCTTTCCATGTACTTGCTTTCCTGGCGGCTACAACCTCCAAGAATTTAAATGCAAAGTCAATTTTTATCTTTTATCAAAATTAACTTCAGCCCTTTTTACATCACCCCGGGTATCTTGTTCTTTTCCTTTCTCTCTACTTTCGCAACTGTCTTCACTCGTGTGTTCACGTTCTTCTCTTGCTCTTTCCCTTTCACCCCTGTAACAGGTTCGTCTTTCTCTTCACTCTTTCTACATCACCCCGGGTATCTTGTTCTTTTCCTTTCTCTCTACTTTCGCAACTGTCTTCACTCGTGTGTTTACGTTCTTCTCTTGCTCTTTCCCTTTCACCCCTGTAACAGGTTCGTCTTCCTCTTCACTCTTTCTACATCACCCCGGGTATCTTGTTCTTTTCCTTTCTCTCTACTTTCGCAACTGTCTTCACTCGTGTGTTCACGTTCTTCTCTTGCTCTTTCCCTTTCACCCCTGTAACAGGTTCGTCTTCGTCTTCACTCTTTCTACATCACCCCGGGTATCTTGTTCTTTTCCTTTCTCTCTACTTTCGCAACTGTCTTCACTCGTGTGTTCACGTTCTTCTCTTGCTCTTTCTCTTTCACCCCCTGTAACAGGTTCGTCTTCCTCTTCACTCTTTCTACATCACCCCATGTATCTTGTTCTTTTCCTTTCTCTCTACCTTCGCAACTGTCTTCACTCCTGTGTTCACGTCCTTCTCTTGCTCTTTCCCTTTCACCCCTGTAACAGGTTCGTCTTTCTCTTCACTCTTTCTACATCACCCCGGGTATCTTGTTCTTTTCCTTTCTCTCTACTTTCGCAACAGTCTTCACTCGTGTGTTCACGTTCTTCTCTTGCTCTTTCTCTTTCACCCCCTGTAACAGGTTCGTCTTCCTCTTCACTCTTTCTACATCACCCCGGGTATCTTGTTCTTTTCCTTTCTCTCTACTTTCGCAACAGTCTTCACTCGTGTGTTAACATCCTTTAGTTGCCCTTTCTCTTTACACCCCTGTAACTGGTTCATCTTTGTCTTCACTCTCCTCCCGCCTAAAACTTTAACTCTTTTATGTAGCCCCCTGCACATCAGTGGCGGTACCACATTGCTTTGGGTGAAATGATTAAAAACAAAGTAGTTGACTGTTGCATGCAGTTTCATATAACTTAACGTTATAAGGATTTTTTCTTATTAAATTAATTTACTAACGATACTTGCATTTCGAATAAGTAACACTTGCGTATTTCCTCTTTTAGTTTTTATATTTCATTGCAATAAATAATAAGTGTTTTTCGAATAGCTATTTTCAGAAATATTTCTCGATACTGATTTGAACAGGGGTTGGGAATACTTAGATTTTTATTAGATATAAGTAGTACCAATATTTTAATTGTATTTGTATATAAATAGACATCGAGAAATATACCTGTGTTTTTCGCAAAACACTGTTATCATCACTCGATCTACCTGTTAAATAAATCCGTTCAATTACTCTTGTAAAAATCTGGATTCTCTCAAAATAAACAGATGAAATACTTCTCTAAAAAATCATTTTTTAAGTATTTCCGATATCGTCTACCATTACAAGAGCCAGATCAGGCCAGAAATTGTGTACTGTTCATACATTTAGACAGAAGCTGCCCAGACCATACTCTCCAGACTTGATAGAGTCTAAAATTATCTCTTTGTGGGTGATGAATTATTCTCTACCCTCCAGCCTCTCTTCCAAATTGTTATTAGAATATTTTTCTATACATCTTACAAATGTTTACAATATTTAGAAGAGGTCGAGCTTCCAAACAATGTAAATAGTGTCCGTAAAATTTATTGCAATAATGAAATTAAAAATTCGAATAATCATTATTTAGTATAATTGTCTTTTCCATCCACTTTCATTCAAACAATTTACAATTCGAATAAATCTTTTTTTAATTAATCATTTTCAAACACTTTTCTCGATACTGATTTGAACAGGGTTTGAGAATACCAAGTTTTCCATCAGATATATTTCATATGTACCGATATTGTAATTCTATTTGTATCTCCTTGGCCATCGAGAAATATGCATGTATTTTTCGCAGGTCACTTCATTTCTTCTTCTTCTTCTTCTATGTGCCATGCCCCTTCAGAACGTAGGCGATCATGGCCTTCCATGTCTCCCTATCCGTGGTGGCTCTTTGCACGTTTTCTCCTGTTACCGCACCCAAACCCCGCTCTGCTATCCACCTGCTCACGCCTTTAAAATATGTTATCCGCTGCTTTCCTCCTTCCCTTTACTCTGACCCCCTGATTATCTGATTTTCTAATTCTTCCTCATTGCCTGTCCCAAGAACTTCAGCTGTCTCTTCCTGATGCTCAGTATTAATTTCCTTTTCGTTTCCATCCTTTCTAAAACCTCATCATTGCTCACATGCTCGATCCATGATATTTGCAGCATCCTTCTGTAGAACCACATTTCAGTTGCTTCAAGTTTTTCCTTCATCTTTGATGATATTGTCCAGCATTCACTGCTATTTACAACGGTGACAGCGGAGCATGTAAAGATAAAATCGTTATAAAATCTATTCTTCTATGTGCCTTGTCCTTTCAGGATGTAGGCGATCATGACCTTCCACGTCTCCCTATCCCTGGTGACTCTTAGCACGTTTTCTCACACAAAGCAACCCCCGTTCTTCCATCCATCCGCTCAGGCCATTCAAGTAGGTTTCACACTGTTGTCCTCTGTCACTTCCATCTGGTCATTTAGTATCGGGTTCTCCAAGCCCTCCTTTCTCAATTCATGTCCCAGGAATTTTAGCTGTCTCTTCTTGATGCTCAATATTAATTTCCTTTTCGTTTCCATCCTTTCTAAAACCTCATCATTGCTCACATGATCGATCCATGATATTTGCAGCATCCTTCAGTTGCTTCAATTTTTTCCTCCATATTTGATGAAATTGTCCAGTATTCACTGCCGTATTGAAGAACGGACATCACATAGCAATCCAGGACTCTCTTCTTTGTTTCAAGTGAAATTTTCCTGTCTCTTAATACTCTACTCAGCTTCTGGAATGCATCCTTGTGTTTTTGGATCTTAGGAATATAAATATATAGAAACTGCTGTGACCACTAAGTGAGGGGTCAGTTTATATATTGATTGTAATATGGAATTGATCCCCAACTTTATATCCAGTATACTTCTGTAGAACCCAATTTCGGTTACTTCAAGTCTTTCCATCATCTTTGATGAGATTGTCCAGCATTCGCTGCCATATTGAAGAACGGGCATCGCATAGCAATCCAGTACTCTCTTCTTTGTTTCTATCGAAATTTTCCTGTCTCTTAATACTCTACTCAGCTTTTGGAATGCATCCTTGTGCTTTTGGATTTCAGGAATATAAATGTATAGAAACTGCTATGATCACAAAGTGAGGGGTCAGTATATATATTGATTGTAATATGGAACTGATCCCCCAGTATGTTTCTGTAGAACCACATTTCAGTTGCTTCCATTTTTTCCTTCATCTTTGATGATATTTTCCAGCATTCACTGCCATATTGAAGGACGGACAGCACGTAGAAATCCAGTACTCTCTTCTTTGTTTCCAGTAAAATTTTCCTGTCTCTTAATACTCTACTCAGCTTTTGGAATGCATCCTTGTGCTTTTGGATCTCAGGAATATAAAGGTATAAAAACTGTTATGACCATTAAGTGAGGGGTTAGTTTATATATTGATTGTAATATGGAATTGATGCTCTACTTTATGTCTAGTATGCTGCTCTAGAACCACATTTCGGTTGCTTCAGGTTTTTCCTTCATCTTTGATTAAATTGTTCAGTATTCACTGCCATATTGAAGGATGGACATCACGTAGCAATGCAATACTCTCTTCTTAGTTTCTAGCGAAATTTTTCTGTCTGTTAATACTGTGCCTAGTAAATAAATTCATGAAATTTACTCTTGTAAAAATCTGAATTATTTGGAAAAATAAACAGAAGAAATAACTTTGTATGAGATAATCTTTGTAAGTACTTCTGCATGTATTATATTCCAAATAACTTCGAACAACTTAAATAGTGTAAATACTTTTTATTGCAACAAAAATTTTTGAATAATTATCATTCAAAGTATTTACAGCTTGAAGAAATGTTTTTCAAATAACTGCTTTGGAACAAATATTTTCGAACAATGTTCATTTATTCGAATATTACAGAGCAGAATTTAACTAATAATTTTGGCGTATAAGGGAATCATTTCACCAGTCTGATATATCAATCGTTCTATTCACGCTAATCTGAAAATTTCTACGGAATCATTTAAACACATAGACTCTTATCGCAAGTGTATATTCCATTTTTATTTGACAATAAAATAGTTCCCTGTCAACCAAAAATAAATAAATAAATAAATAAATAAATAAAATAAATAAATTTGAATGCTCTTCATATTAAACGGTGGCAACTCTTCGATGCATTTTAAAAATTATGTTCATATTTCTAGTGATAAGATCACTTTAAGTCAGGTCATATTAAATTCCGGACACTTCACCGAATAAACATGATTTGACGTATACGTTATCAGCTTGAAAATGACCAAAGCTTTTCTAAAATCCGTGTAACATTACTTACAATGTCTTTTACACGATTCCATCCGAAAAATTTAAAAAGTTTTCTTTGACACCTGGAAAAAATGCACCAAATTACGGACACATTCCATACCCCTCTAATGAAATCTTATGGAATACCATTCATTCTATGCACAAACTGTTCATATTCCAAAATATGGCCGTATTTTCTATTGATCCGACGTTGTGTCTATAAATCTAACAGTCAGCATAGAATATTTCAGAGTAGAATTCAGCTAATAATTTTGACATATGAGTGATTTGCTTTACCAGTCTGATATGCTTTACCAGTCTTTCTATGCACGCTAGTCTGAAAGTCTATACTGAATTATTTAAATGCATCGACACTAATGCAGATATTTTTTAAAATGCATTTTAAAAAATATGCTCACATTTGTCTAGTTATACTATCACGTTAAGTCAGGTCATATTAAATTCCGGAGGCTTCACCTAATAAACATTTACGATTTGACGTATATGTTATCCGCTTGAAAATGACCAAAGATTTTCAAAGTTAGTGTAACATTACTTACAGTATCTTTTGCACGATTCCATCCAATATTTAGAAAGTTTTTTTTTGACACCTGGAAAAAACTCACAAAAATACGCACACATTCCATACCACTCTAATGAAACCCTATAGAATGCCGTTCATTTTATGCCCAAACTGTTTATATTTCAAAATATGACCGTATTTTCTATTGATCCGACGTTGTGTCTATAGATCTAACAGTCAGCATAGAATATTTCAGAGTAGAATTCAGCTAATAATTTTGACATATAAGTGATTTGCTTTACCAGTCTGATATATCAATCTTTCTATGCACGCTAGTCGAAAGTCTCTACTGAATCATTTAAACAGGGACAGCAAACGATAACTAGACGTGTATATTGCATATCGACCATGCGTTGGAGCTTGTAACTGATCGTAGTTTAAGACATCGGTTGCGAGATATGAATAGCAAGAAGACGAAGATCAATTTTCATAGCACTACATAAAAAAGCCTGGCGAAAAAGAATGTGATCTCCACCAAAAAATGAACCACATAACAATACTCATTATCCGGATTCTGATGAACAGAGCGCCCCAGCAGAATTGGCCTAGAGATAGGACAAGAGCAGTGTGGCTTTGTTAAAGATACTGAAACAAGGAATGCTATATTTATGCTCAGAATGCTATCTGAAAGAGCAATAGAAATTCAGAAGAAAATATATCTGTGCTTCATAGACTACGCAAAGGCATTCGACAAAGTACGTCACAATGACTTGATAAAGATGTTCGACAACCTCGTCATTTTCGGATAAGACTTTAGAATAATCTACAATATATATATTTTGACAGCAAACCGCTTGTGTACAATTAGGAAGTGAAGTCAGCAGTTATACAACAATAGAAAGAGGCGTTAGACAAGGATGTGTTTTTTCAACTTATACAGCGAAACAATTCCAAGAGAAATAAAACCCTTACCAGGATTCGTCATTGGCGGTCACAATCTCTATAATGTAAGATACGCAGCTGACACAGTGCTGGTAGCAGACACGAAGAGAAAATGCAGGACCTCCTACAGAAGGTATCAAAAGAAAACGAGAAGAAAGGACTAAGCATAAACTTCAAGAAAATAGAATGCATGATCATCAGCAAAAAGAAAATGCTAACTACAAATCGGAGAAACTAAAATAAAATAAATAAAGAAATTTAAATGCCTGGGAATCATTCTGGCAGAGGATGGAAAGTGCGATTTTGAGATCCAAAGACGCATTGGCATGGCCAAGGACCCATTTCAAAAGATAACCAGAGTACTGAAAGACAGGAAAATCTCATTGGAAATAAAGGAAAAAGTGCTGGATTGGTATGTGATATATGTTCTTCTGTATGAAAGTGAATGTTTGACGATCTCCTCAAGGATGAAGAAGAAGCTTCAGGCAGCAGAAATGTGGTTTTACTGAAGAATGCTGAGGATACTATGGACTGAGCACGTGACCAATGGCGAGGCGTTGAAGAGGAAATAAACAAGGATAAAACTCATGATTAACAAGGAAGAGATAGATTAGGTTTCTAGGACATGTAGTGAGGATGGAGGGCCCGGAAAATTTAATACTCCCAGAACGGATAAACGGCAAGGAAAGCAGCGTGAAACCTACCTGATAGGTCTGAGCAAATGAATGGCAGTGTAAAGTTTGGGAGAGATACCAAGAGAAAGAATTTTGATAGCGACAAGAGACAAAGCCAAGTGGAAGTTCATGATCGCCTACGTCCTGAAGGGACATGGCACATAAAGAAGAAGAAGTAGTCTTTAAACAACAGTTAATATAGTAAAGGCACTCTGTATATATATTATTTGAAAAAACAAAAAACTAAAAAACACAAAAACCTAATTATTACCTGGTATATAGTCGGTAAAACCAAATCTTATCATGGAAAAGAAGATAGATGTAACTTTTGCCATTCAGAAAAAAACTTGACATCATAAATTTTATAAATAAGCCTAATTTACTTAACAAATAACGAATTAATGAGTACATGCTTCCATAGAAACAATACGTAATTAACTCTTTTCATAGGTTTCCAATCTTTTTGCTGCGATTACACCAAAATACAATTTCGATTTTATCCATTACCCCAATGAAAAAATAACTCCTTGTGTTTTAGTGACATTATCTCCTTACTTGGACTGAATAGACTAATATATATATATATATATATATATATATATATATATATATATATATATATATATATATATAATCAAAATAATAACTAAATAAACTCTGTAAGTATTTAGGTTGTAAATTTATACTAAGATAAACCTTTAAAAAAACCATTAACAAACAGAACCTAATTCCGTTACAATCCGGTGCACTGAGGCGTCGGATGAATGGAGAGAAAAAAAAGAAATCCGCGGAATAAGAACAAAACATTCAATACTCCGCAGTAAAGAAAAAAACCCCAAACGGAACCAACCACAAGAAAAAGTGCTCGATACAAAGTACAAAAGATATACAAAAGTAGAGCAAAGACACACAAAAAATAAATTTTTTGTGTGGATTTTTTGAATATATATATATATATATATATATATATATATATATATATTCCAGTTTTAAACGAGTTATTTCAAAGGTTCTACAATATAATTGTATCGAACACTTTTTAATACAAATGTGTACTGGTCTAACCCTATTATGACCAAAAACTAAGTATTAAACAATCAATCAATATAGATAGATAGAGAGAGAGAGAGAGAGAATAAGAGAGGAGATCAAAAGCGTCTTCCGGTTTCTTTATAACTTGTATCATGGGAAATAAGAATTTCCTTTTTCTTTATTATTATTATTATTATTATTATTATAAGTTTTATTTTATATTCCAGTAAAGACGCCTGTCGGGAATATCGAGAGAAATAAATAGACGAGATTTCGAAGTTTAAAAAAGTTGAAATTCTCCCATACAACCATCATCAACAGTTGTTACTTTTTGCTACCAGTTATGAAAGCTCTTGCCGCTTAGTGTCTTATTGTTTCATTTTTTTGCAATAATTATATCTTCTTTTTGCCGCTTGACATTTAAATTTGATACTTGTTATTTGCATTTGCCACTTGCTATTTGTCATTTGCCATTTACAAATGCTTTTGGCATTTGTCATTTGCCTTGGACATTTCTGATTTGCCTTTCCCTTTTGTTATTTGCATTTGGCATTTGAAATTTTTCATTATCGTTTGCCATGTACATTTGCAATTTGCATTTGTCATGTGTCATTTTTCATTTGCCATTTGCATTTGCTATTTGAATTTGACATTTTTCATTTGCATGTGTCATTTGCCATACAAATTTGTCATTTACATCTGCCACTTACATTTGCCATTTGCTATTTGTCATTGACCATTTACATCTACCATTTTCAATTGCCATTCGCATTCGCCATTTACATTTGCCATTGGCATTTGATATTTGCTATTTATATTTCCCATTTACCTTGAAATTTACATCTGCCATCTACATCTGCTATTTACATTTGTCACTCGCCAAATTGCATTCAAATTTTATTTTTATCTGCAATATTTTAAGTAAGAAATGTCTTACTTTTTACTTCACGAGAATATCTTTTCCTTTACTTTTCCATGTTTAATATCTTGTCCTGTTCTTTTCCAGGTTTAATATAATCTTAAGAATATTATCTTTCATGCACGCATTTTTCCATGCAATCCATGATTTTACCATTGCTATTAATTTAATATTAATTTAATGCTGAAAACCGCATTCAAAATTATTTTAAAACATTATATGCAGTTCATTAAAAAAATATTAAAAATTGATTATATATAATTAATTTTGATAATTAATTCTGACATAAAATGATAAGTGATAAGTAAAGTTTGATTGACAAAAATGATAAAATATACCATTAGAATTTAAATGTTGAAAACTGCATGCCAAAAAATTAAAGAGAGAGAAATTATAAAGAATAAGCTTTATTAGTAGAAGCATTACTCATTCACTTATGGACTTATGTAGTTAGTCTCCCTTTTCGGATTTCACATATTTTGATGTAATTTTTTATCTACTGAGCCAAAATTCTTTTTTTTTTTCAAAATGTAGTTAAGGAGGTATTCCAACTAACACTGTAAATTGTTTAAAATTTGGTTGAGAATTGAATTAGTGGTGAAGCTTGAAAGTTGTCTACATTTACTCGATGTCAGACGATCTATATAGCAAATACCCTTGGGAAAGGTAATAATCCGTCTCTTCCCTCCAGTTATGGGTTAAATAACAGGACAGATTGGGCTCTATAGCCTTGGCTGGCAACCAGTCTACCGCAGAAAGCAATGGCAACCTACTGCGGGATAATCTTCTGCCCAGTCAGTCATGTCTCTTTCGAGACATGATCGCCCAAGCGTGTATCACGTATGGCACATAACTGACTGACTGATTACTTGCTTCTTGTATAATACATTTAGTGTCCATAATGATATTTTTGAAGCTAAACCTGTTTCGAGTCTAAAGTTGACTCTCTTCAGGCGAATAGACTTGTGATTTTATATATACAGATCGGTTTGCTTTTCTGATAACCCAGGTATCCTGCATAAATAAAAAGGTCAGAAGTTTTGTGTGTGGGGGGTGGTTAAGTTTCTTCTGGCGCCCTCTTTATCTGTGAGGAATTTGATTTCGTCTTTAGATTTTATTGTATATATCGCCAGATAAAAAGATTAAATAGATACGTATGAATAGATAGAGGTTAATAGATTTGTTTGTTTTTGAGGCTTAACGACCTATCAATCCTTATGGGATCATTTTAAGGTCATAACCAGTGATTTTGGGTAAGGTTGTTTTATTTTTACAACATTTTTCTTTTTCACGATTCATTGGGATTTGATTTTAAGAGCAGGGTCCCCAAGTCCTACCCTTGTTATTTAACCCATAACTGGAGGGAATGGACGGATTAATACCTTTCCCAAGGGTATCAGTGCTTAAGTGAATGCAGGGTATTCAACTGGAATTCGAACTCGGCTCACCGATCTCTCTTTCCGAGCCGATATCCACTGCACCACAACGCACATCCGTCACTAAACGCTTACAGCACCTGGTATTCCCAAGCGGCACCCATCTAAGTACTGACCAGGCTCAACGTTGCTTAACTTCGGTGATCGAGCGAGAACCGGTGTATTGAACGTGATAGGCCGTAAGCCTGGTTAATAGATAGGTATGTACAGATTGAGATAGATATATAGACAAGGACGTGAGACGACAAACATGAATAATCTTGAATAAAATAATAAAAATGAAAATTATTGCAGAAAGTGATGTGAAAAAAAAAAGATCTTTCATATAAGAATTTTTTCAATGCTAAAAAGCCAGTTCTCTCACCTTTCTTTCTTCACAAATACATCCCCCCAAACATACACACGTGCTTGCATGTCTGCTTGTGTATTGCTTGATTCCCGAATGTGCATGCCAATATATGGTATACGAACTTACTTTAGTAACATAACACTGGTTGTTTTCTCATGTAACAATATCCACTATAACTTTTGAAGTAGAATATATATATATATATATATATATATATATTAAAAAAATCGAAATGGCCATTCAACATCTTTGAATTAATCCTTTTTTAATATATATTTGCTCTGTAATATTTTATTACATGGAGCTCTCTTCCTGTATCATTTTTTAATATTAAAATAAATTTTTAATATTAATTAGGATCGGGTTTTTTGGAATTTACCTTCCTGCTTTTTTCCCTTGGATTGAAGTATCTGAATTAAAATATATATATATATATATATATATATATATATATATATATATATATATATTGTGTGTATTTTGGCAGCAGTTTTTCATTAATACAGGTTTCGTTGAATAATATAGACAAGTTTTGTCTATTTATTTTGTGTAGGATCCTTTCGTATAGTCTGATAAGCTTGATAGTGCTATCGTTAAAAGACGACAAGAAATCGCAGTAATTGTTGATTCTTTTACCGGGTCTGAGCTTTCGGATTACATAAGCCATTGTCAAAGAATGAACATTTAACATATAGTGAACATAGAACATCTAAGTTATTAACAAAGTGGAATTCAACAAAGAAAATTAAACCAAAGAGACAAATCCATTTTTAACGTGGCGGATGGCGGCAGACGGTGACAAAATGGTGGTAGTATGGTTCTTGGTCACATGATGGTATAGTGGCATGAGAGGATTGGTTTGCGAGTTACTACTACTACTACGAGAAGAGGGGGTAATCGTGTATATATATATATATATATATATATATACTACCGCCCATAATTATCATGACACACCAGTTTTTTGAAAGAAATAATGTATTTCATACTATTTTTACTATTTATTTTCAAGTGGATAATTCTGTATGAAAATACAATGGTTCTTTTGTTATTATTACTTTGCAAAATTTTACGAAGCATGGAACAAAAATGAACTCGTCCTAATCACCCTAAATTTTTTTCATTCTTTCATTGATGAAACTGCAATATAGGTAATTATTAAATATTTATAAATTCATTTGATGCACATGTTATTGTGCAGTATTAAAAAAGAACCATTCTATTTTCATTTACAATTATTCAATTGGCAATAAATTCTAAAAAATAGTATAAAATACATCATTTTTTTAAAACACTGGGGTGGACTAATAATTATGGCCGGGAGTGTGCATATATATATATATATATATATATATATATATATATATATATATATATATATAAATTAGTGTAAGAACCAATGGAATTATAATCCGCTGTTCGTATCATTTACTTTTTACCCGCTTTAACTTTAAAATAGGTACCGAACTGTTTTTAAATTTCCATAAAGATCATTTTTATCACCAATTACCAACTATCGAGATGAAGAAGTACAATTCAAAGTACTGAAACATAAAAAAAATTTTGTAGCGATTTAAGATGTTTTTTCATTATAATTATTTAAAATAAAAATAAAATATCATGTGCACACACACACACACACACACACACACACACACACACACTTGTCTACTGCTGTATCATTTGCATCTGACGAGCCGCGTTAAAAACATCAAAGCGGTGAAATATGTATTATCGATGGTAATAATCGAAAATCCTTTATAAAATATTACTCTGTTAAATTAAATAAATGAATTTAACATTGAGTTCTCTCGAATTCGTCTATTTTGGAATTTACCCGGATTACAAGTGTACTATGTTATATATATATATATATTCTTTCCTCGCATTTCCCGATTGTGGAATCCTCTTCCAAACGATTGTTTCCCGACGGCTACAATCTCCAGGAGTTCAAATGTAATACCTCCTAACACACTAACCTGCTCCCATTCTATCAAACACTCTTCCCATCTGCCCAACCCTCATCCTCGCTATCCTTACTCATCTGTCACCTTCCTCCTGACATTCCCTGTCTAACCACTCCTTCTCTTTAGCTTCCCCTATGTAGCCCCATGCGCAATAGTGGCAGTGGAATGCCTTGCTTGGGGTGAGATGATTTTAAAAAAAATATGCTATTTGGTATCAACGTGTTAAAAACCATTAAAGATGAAGTCAAAGATATGTGAATGGCTATAATATCCTCACCAAAACTGCATTTTCCTTTGCCTTCTTATTTCTCAATACCTAACGCCTCCCTCCATGTTTTCTGTCTTCTCCAATTTTATCTTGGAGTAACATGAGCGAACACGCTCTACAACTGCAACCATTCTCTAACTTTGATTGTCACTACCCGACAATCCCTTTACCAATCTATTATCTCTGTTTTTCTTCTTTTTCCCACGTTTCCTTTGCAACTGGTCTGCCTAGCAGCTGGTCGATCTTGTTATCAAATCTTATTACTTGCATCCAACATTGTATCTACAAGGCGCTGGACATTGAATTTAGTTTGGTTCCCTATCAGAATTGGCACAATGTCGGTGATGCCACTGTCTGTTGGTTGCGGTGGGAAAGAGTGATTTTGATGAAAGAAGAGACAGATACGTTTACAACCAATATGTGTGTCTATTTAAATCGTACAATTGATGTCCTTTTTGGTTAATGAATGAGGGGAACTGTGTTAAAAGGGGAGATAAACGTGTTTGAACACTTCCGGTTGAATGTTCTCTCCGCACCTGCGCAAACAGCTCCCGGGTAGCGTTAACTCATGTAACAGATGTTGATTTAAACTTTTTGAGCGCTGATCCTGAAAAGAAATATTTAATCGTTAATTTGTCGAGGACGCAGCAGTATATCACATTCATGTTTCAGAATCTGAGCCGCTGAAAACTGAATTATCAAGATTAAGCCACCCGCCATTGATAAATATCTTTTTCGAGCACAATAAAGGTGTTTTATAGCAACTAAGTCTATGCTGGGCTGGTTTGGAAATAAAAGTTCTTGGTGAAGAGCTAACTCAAGTTAATTTTGCATCATTGATGTCTGTTTGAAACTTACAAAATTTTAAGCAGGAAGTATTTTTCAAAATAAAGGAGAAGATTCGACTTAAACATAGTGTGTAAGAAGAAAGGATGCATTTACGAAAAAGGTAAAGAAAACCGGTAGTAAAAATTGCTGACATGATGAAAATATTTAGGGGTACAAAAATATTTAGGGGTACAAAAAGTTGTGTGGAAAAAAAATGTAGGAAATAAAAATAAGGTCGTGAGAAAGTTGGTTCCTGTGTCAAACCAGAAAGTTTTTCTTGTCAAGACTACATTTTGCACATTTATAAATCTATCATTCGTCAGTGCATTTATTAGTATTGGTTGCGAACCGGCGATAATTCCAGATACGCGATACTAATATAAACAATATAAACATTAGTGTATATATCATACGCTGCCGTAGCACGTGCAGTAAAAAAGGACAAGTTACATGGCAATAACAAATAGACCTTAATATAACAGAAACAAGTAAAATGCATTAAAACTATTTAAGTAGGCCCCAAAACAAGAGGAATGTTTATGTTGTCCAAATAGACGAGAATGTTTTAGCAAGTATAGCAAAGAAGTTACATACCGTTAGGCCAGCAATGCTCCCCGTGGCTATTCCCGCTAAAGCCAGGAAGGGAACTGAACCCCAGGTAAAATTCCATCAAAAAGGAAAACAACTGTTGTTTCACTACACATTGAATAATTTTGCCATATCTGGTCGGGTGCTCTTGCTATTTATCTCGAAGTTCTCGCCAGAATCCATCTTGCACATTTATAAATCTACCATTCGTCCGTGCATTGAATACTGTAGCCATATTTTTTCGGGTGCTCCTGCTATTCATCTCGATGTTCTTGTCAGAATTCATCTTGCACATTTATAAATCTACCATTCGACTATGCATTGAATACCGTTGGCATATCTGGTCGGCTGCTCTTGTAAGTCATCTCGAGTTTTCGTCAGAATCCATCTTGCATATTTATAAATCTAACATTCGACCGTGCATTGAATACTGTTGCCATATCTGGTCGGCTGCTCCTGCTATTCATCTCGTGGATCTTGACAAAGAAAGATCTGCATTGTAATCGATCCTCATTTGGCATCTCGACGTCACTCACTTTCTCGTCGACGGGATACGTCTTCCCTCTCTCTTTTCTACGGATGTATTTCATTTCTTCAGCTCTGACGAGCTTCCCCCCTGGTGCCCGGACCATATCAATTTACTCGTGCTACTAGATTCGCCACTAGGCCTCACTGTTTTACCGTCAAAATAGTCAAATATAACTACTACTTCTACCACAGTTTCTTTTCTCGCACTTCCTGCTTGTGGAACTCGCTTCCGTATACTTGCCTCCCTGATGGCTGCGATCTACAAAAGTTTAATTTGCCATCATCTATCTCTTTGATTCCTATCTTCCATTTATTCTTTCTTCAAGGTCCCTTGTAACATGTTCCATTTTCTAGTCACTCTCCCTCTCATTCTCCAGTAGCGGTGCTGCGTTGCGTGGGTTGAAACGATTAAAAACATAAACGGTTAAAAAAAAATGTAAATGGGTGTAAAAAAAAAAAGGGTTTTAGGAAAAAAAAAGTAGTAGGACTAGATAAAGGCAGATGTAAAAATCAAGAAATTAAAATTGGCAAAAAAATAGAGACCCCCCCACAAAAATAAAATTGGACCTAAATTTAAAAACGTAAAAATATTAGAGAAAAAATCTCGATGATATGAAAAGAAAAGAAATAGACAAGTAGATGGGAAAAACCCGGAGGAAAAAAACAATGTAAGAAAAAAAAAAAAAAAAAAGGGAGAGAGAGAGAGAGAGAGAGAGAGAGAAATGACCGAAAAAAATGCTCTGAGGTAAAAATCAGGAATGAAAATAAATGAAAATATAACTCGCTGACATAAAAAGTAAAGAAAAAAAACAGGTGATTGTTAAAAAAAAAAGAAAGAAAATGAAACATGTTAAGACGGAGTCAAAAAATGGTAGTAGGTAAACAGTAGGAATATCACAATTACTGGAGGTAAAAAAAAAAGAATGAGAGGATGAAAAAAAAAAACAGTTCGAAGAAAAAAATGTGTCTGGGGTAAAATTAAAAAAGTAAAAAATGTAGAAAGTAAACAAAAAGAAAAACTCATTGATAGGAACAAAAAATAAATAAAAACAGATCGGTGGTAAAAAGAAAATGGAGGTAAAAATCAAGGAAGATAAAAAAATGTCGGTTGTAAAAAATGATCAGAGATAAAAAAAAAAAAAAAGTAAAAAATGTCAGTGGTTAAAAAAAATATTCGGAGGTAAAAATAAGGTTCATCAAAAATATCGGTGGTAAAAATAAATTCGGAGGTAAAAAGAAGGAAGATAAAAAATGTCGCTGGTAAAGCTAATCAGAGATAAAAAAAAAAAAAAGAAAGGTCAAAAATGTCAGTGGTTAAAAATATTCGGAGGTAAAAATAAGGTTCATGAAAAATATCGGTGGTAAAAATAAATTCGGAGGTAAAAAGAAGGAAGATAAAAAATGTCGCTGGTAAAGATAATCAGAGATAAAGAAAAAACAAAGGTCAAAAATGTCAGTGGTTAAAAAAATATTCGGAGGTAAAATTAAGGAAGATCTGTTATAAAAATAAATTCGGAGGTAAAAAGAAAGAAGATAAAAAATGTCGCTGGTAAAAATAATCAGAGATAAAGAAAAAACAAAGGTAAAAAATGTCAGTGGTTAAAAAAATATTCGGTGGTAAAAATGAGGGCGATCAAAAATATGGTGGTAAAAATAAATTTGGAGGTAAAAGAAGGAAGATAAAAAATGTCAGTGGTTAAAAAAATATTCGGAGGTAAAATTAAGGAAGATCTGTTATAAAAATAAATTCGGAGCTAAAAAGAAGGAAGATAACAAAATGTTGCTTGTAAAAATGTTTGAAGTAAAAAACAGGAACGCAAAAATGTCAGTGGTAATAAAAGTTCGGAAGTAACAAGAAGGATGGTAAAAAATTGTTAGAGATAAAAAAAGAAAAAGCTGTGAAAAGAAAACAGATGCTTATGAAATGAAAGGTGGGAAGATAAAAACAATGTCGATGGTAAAAATAAAAGGTAAAAAATCTTGTAAATATGAAAATAAAATAAAGAGAAGCAGGTCAGTGGTAAAGGAAAAGAAAAGAATAAAAGACGATCAGAGACCCAGAAAGAAGAACTATTTAATAAGAGAGAGAGAGAGAGAGAGAGAGAGAGAGAGAGAGAGAGATCAATAAACAATACAGGTTTAGTATCAACGATGAAAGATATAAAGATGTACGAATTGCGATGCAGTAAACTTATTGATGGAATGATAAATGAGTGAAAAGATAAACGACTGGCGCTGCAAAAAAATTAGATTCACTTTTCATTTCCCGCCGTTTAAACTAATTCAGGTTTGCATAACACTTTGATAAACACATGGACGACTGGCGATGGTTGGAAGGAATAAGACAGAAAATGCCTTGATATACGCGAAGGGTCAGAGAAAAGAAGAGGCGTTGTAGAACTAATAGGTAATGAATAATATTATTTGCCAACGCGTGTGTAATTTCTACAGAACCAGTTAGTTTATTATGATTAAAGTTTGAGCAAAAGAGACCTATTATATGGAACGGAGGTATTTATATAAGAAATACTTGAGGAGCAAATATTTATTGCAGATATTAGATATTTTTCCTCGGGATCACTTAACCGGATTGCAACACAAGATTAATGATCTGCCTAAGAACATACCTTTTAGAACTTATTTATAAGTCTGATACAACAGTTTATAACTCCGATGAACTTAGCTCACTGGTGCCCCCCTATATATGAATTTACTGAAGCCACAAGATTAGAAACTAGGTTCAATCCTTTTACTGTGAAACCTATAAAATGTAAACGCAAATTCTACTCTAACAGCTTCTTTTCTCGCACCTCACGCCTATGGAGTTCCTTTCCGTTTACTTGCTTTCCCGACAGCTATAATCTCCAAGAATTTAAATGTAAAGTCAATAGTCATCTCCTATCTCACTAACCTGCATCCTCTCACTCATGCTTCTTTCCACGTCCACTCGACTCTCATCAGTATTCTCATCCTTCTCTTACCCACTTCCTGACACCCTCTATAACCTGTCACTCTTTCTGATATCTTTCTTCCTATGTGACCTCCTGCACAACAGTAGCAGTAAAATGCCTTGCTTTGGGCGATATGACTATAAAAAAATAAAACAGATAAAATCAAAATAGCACTTAGTGTTTAATTTTCATTTCCTTAGTCAAGAGTAAAAAAGAAAATCCACGATGCAACACAATTTTCAACAGTTCCACGATTAACTTACAAGATTAGCTCTAGATTAAAATCATTTAGTCAGTTAAGTGCCATGCGTGATATTTTGTGCGATCATGTCTCGAAAGTGACATGACTGACTGGGCAGAAGATTATCCTGCAGTAGGTTGCCATTGCTTTCTGCCGGAGACTGGTTGCCAGCTAAAGCTGTCCTGTTATTTAACCCATAACTGAAGGAATGAGACGGATTAACACCTTTCCCAAGGGTATTTGCGCATAAGTGAATGCAAGGAATTCAACTGGAATTTGAACTCGGCTCCCCGAATTGTCGTTCCGAGATGATATCCACTGTACCACAACGAACGCAGATTAAAATCAAAATGTCAGTGATGTTTTCTGGTAATTAAAAAGACATATATTGTTTTCATCAGAAGAATGCATCACAATACGTTTCTGTCAAAACAATGTTAATTGAATTCGGTCTCCAATGAAGGCAATTCGTTTCCGTTTTCCTAGTGTTTTTTTTTTTACTATTATTATTTTAGCCGTGTTTGCCGTAAAGGGAAGAAAGAAAGCTCATTGTGAATAAAAAAAGATAAACAAGTTTAAAAGGAGAAAAAAATCAGCCGATATTTTTTGTAATAATCTCATTGTTAAAGGATCTTTCGATAAGCCGTAAACATGACCACTTCAAAGTGAGTGAACAACTTGAGTCTGTTGACAGCTAATAACATTTAAAAGACAGGAAAAAAATGAAGAAGAGAATATTTAGAACGCTATATTGAAAACGAAAGTCCTCAAACTTGTTAAAAAATTCACTGCAGGCGACAAATGAACGACACTGATTTGAGTATAAAAAATATCTAATGAAATTAGTCACCGTTATTGTATTTCCTTTCGGGCGGCGTGTGGATAAGTAGCGATGTTTAATAGCTTTTCCTCTGGCAATTCAGTGCAATAGTTAAAAGACTAAATTGGTGTAATTAAAAAAAAAAAAAGAAGAGAACTAAGAAAGTCATTTAGGATGTTAAAATTCTTCTTTCTTTAGTGACTAATTATAAGTTGTAGGGGCACCGCATGTACTGCAACCGCAGTAGACGCAGTGTTTCTTTAGGTACGAGGGAGCCCAACCTTCTCCAGGTAGGTTTGAATTCAGACTTTTCCATTTCCTACACCGGTTGCCACCTAAGGCTATAGAACCTAGTTTTCCGGTTATTTTACCCATAGGTTGAGGAAGAAGATGGATTCATACTTTTTCCAAGGGTTGTAGTTCCCAAGTGACTCAAATTAGAACTCTGATTGGTTATTATAAACATAGTTAAATATTAAAAAAGGTTACAGTGTTTACATTATTCGGACTATTGTCCTCATCTATATTGCCATTTGTCCTCATCTTTGCTGCCATTTGTACGACGTTTCGGCAATTGTACGCTCCGGCCTTCTTCAGGTGCTAGGAATTTCGAACCGAACCCTTTATTACAATCACTGGGGCATAACATTCTCATTGCTTGCGTAAAAGTTCGATTGGAAGTCATGTGTTATCTCCCTCTAACCCTGCAAGTTACTTGTTCAACACTGCTGTAACCTGGCCCAGTGGATATAGACGTTGGTTAGTTCCTGACTTGGCTCTTAGAGTTGTGAGTTCAATACCAGTCTACAGCAGTGGTGAACAAGTAACTTGCAGGGTTAGAGGGAGGTAACTCATGACATCCAATCGAGCAAGCAATGAGGATGAAATACCCAAGTGATTGTAATAAAGGGTACGGATCGAAATTCCTAGCCGGACAACGGACGAAACGTCGTACAAATGGCAACAAAGATGAGGACAATAGTCAGAATAATGTAGATACTGTAAATACTACCTCATCTCAGAAATATAGACAAATAGAATGATCTATTATTAAACGTCGTACAAATGGCAACAAAGATGAGGACAATAGTCCGAATAAGGTAAATACTGTAAATACTACTTAATCTCAGAAATATAGACAAATAGAATGATCTATTATTAAACGTCGTACAAATGGCAGCAAAGATGAGGACAATAGTCCGAATAATGTAAATACTGTAAATACTACCGCATCTCAGAAATATAGACAAATAGAAGGATCTATTATTAAACGTCGTACAAATGGCAACAAAGATGAGGACAATAGTCCGAATAATGTAAATACTGTATATACTAACTCATCTCAGAAATATAGACAAATAAAAAATGTTACTTCTGTCCTATATTAGTAGCAACCTTTGCGTATTTTCATTTGCAATATTTATTAAATGCCCAAAAGATAACTTCGCGTTGTTACGTTATAACCTGAGAGTAGTAATTTTTAAATATTTAAATATTAAAAAAAATAACGTAAGGTGTCTTAATGCGGGCTTTTAAAATAGTAATAGTCATATTAATATTAGCTTTTCTTTATAAAGAAATATTCAGCATTCATAGACTAATGAGATAAGCTTTTTTTGTTCTTTCGGTTATATATTATTGTGTCTTGTGGTTTGTGAAATCAAATTGTAGTGTCTGTTTTTATATCTAATTTTTATTAGAGGATTTTATAAGAAAACAATCAACAATCATTGACTGAGAAGGCAGTGCTATTTAGTTTATGTTTTATCAACTTACTGCTCATCGGGCTCGGATCAGTATGAGGCATCCATTCTCCATATCTGTATGGGAAGGACAACATTAGCTGTTTCCTTATAAGGAAACAGTCGGCATTCATTGAAAAGCAGTTAATGCCAAACAGATTTTATTTTTATATTTACTTATTTTTTTATCTTCTGGGAGTGATCAAAGCGGAGTATCTGCTTTCCTCATCTCCAATCTTATTGGTAATATTATCCGTTTTCTGATGAGAAAATATTCGTCATTCACTGACCTAACAGCTAGTGCAGTTTTCGGTTGAAATTATAAAATCTTTCTCTTGAAACTATTTTTCAGGTTAGTAGAAATTTAAATCCATGAGAAGTTTTGTAACTGAAGACGAAAATGCGACACTGATATCCGAAGGCGAATTGGTATGGCTAAGAATACGTTCCAAAAGCTGAGTAGAGATTTGAGAGACAGGAAAATTCCGATAGCAACAAAGCAGAGAGTACTGGGTTGTTATATAATGTTTGTTCTTAAATACCTGTCCAAAAGAAGGGAAACGCTGAATTCAAACTAGCTTGCCGAAGGCTGGGCTCCGTCAGGCTCCGTCAGGCTGTCGTACTACTGGCCATAAATAAAGAAATCATGTATTTCATACTATTTTTAGTATTTATTATTTTAGTATTTATTGCTAAACGAAAATAGAATTGTACTTTTGTTATTATTACTTTGCAAATTTTTACAAGACAGGGAAACAAATATGATGATAGAGGATGGCGTCTTCTCATGCATTGATTGCAATCGGGTAGGTCTATTCACTGCCACCAATAACTGAGGGATAATTCTTTGGGCGCAGATCCAAGGTTTCTAGAGATCGTGGGATGCTACACTACTGGCCATAATTATTAGACCACACCAGTTCTTTTAAAAGAAATGATGTATTTCATAATATTTTTAGTATCTATTGCCAAGTGGATAATTCTAAATGAAAACAGAATGGTTCTTTTGTTATTATTACTTTGCAAAATTTTGCAAGTCAAATAGCGACAATTTACCCATCGCACCCTGTAGATTGAAACTATGTATTTCATACTACTTTTAGTATTTATTACCAAGTGGATAATTCTAAATGAAAATAGAATGGTTCTTTTGTTATTATTACTTTGCAAAATTTTGCAAGTCAAATAGCGACAATTTACCCATCGCACCCTGTAGATTGAAACTATGTATTTCATACTACTTTTAGTATTTATTACCAAGTGGATAATTCTAAATGAAAATAGAATGGTTCTTTTGTTATTATTACTTTGCAAAATTTTACAAGGCAAAGAAGCAAAAATGCACTCGTCGGAATCCCCCTAAATTTTCTCAATTCTTCCATTGACGAAACTGCAGTATTAAATATTTATAAATTCATTTCATGCACATGTTATTATGCAATATTAACAAAAGAACCATTCTATTTTCATTTGCAAAGATTCACTTGACAATAAATACTAAAAAAATAGCACGAAATATATTATTATTTTAAAACACTGGGGTGGCCTAGTAATTATTGGCCGGTAGTGTATGTCGAGCAACAGAACTTGTACCATACCACACAAGCAGAAGAACCCAATCATGGTTGTCAGACAATTTCTGCGACCACATGATCTTTTACATCTGGGCACTGACTCTCCAGACCTAAACCCTTGATTATTGTGTTGGCCGTAGTTAAACGAGAGATCAATAAAATTCCTTATAACACCAAAAATGAACGGAAGGCAAGGATTATGGCAGCGTTTAAATTTAAATAATGGGACCGTCCAGATGTGTTGCAGGTAATTCTGAATCCGTCTGGAGGCTGTGGTTGAAGGCAACTGTGATTTTATTGAATAAAGTTGCTCATTATTTTAATATATTTTTGTGTAATTTTGATAAATATATTTGCTAAAGAAGATGTCAGTGCTATTTATACTTCTGATTTAGACCATTTATTCATCGCCCAATTTAGCTGTGCCCTGGGCTTGGATTTTTGTTTATCTCCACATGTGATATGTTGTGTGTAAAACGCGTATTAGTTATGTATACGTGATATATCCGTTCGTGTTCTCTGTTCTATTTTTATAATGAGGATTATGGGAATGTATAAAATATAAATAGAAAAAAATGAATAAAAATTGATGTAAAATTAAATTTGAAAAATAAATTACTTTCGCTTCAGAAATAACACGAACACAACAAATATTCCGTGATAAATAGACACGATCCAAGAAATAAACACCGAGTCTAAAACAAAACGAAAAAAAGCAACAAAAACTATTTTGATATTATATTATGTTGGTGAAACCTTAAGAAAAAAAATAACAAAAAACAGTTAAAGATCAGCTGAGGAAATAAACATTGCTTATTTCTTTATTATTAAAAAGATGTTCAAGAACGCATCCAAATAACTACGTTTAGCATATATATATATATATATATATATATATATATATATACTACCGGCCATAATTATTAGGCCACCCCAGTTTTTTTTAAAGATGTATTTCATACTATTTTTAGTATTTATTCCTAAGTAGATAATTCTAAATGAAAATAAAATATTTTTTTTGTTATTATTACTTTGCAAAATTTTACAAGGTACCCTGGAAGCCTTTGCTTCGGCCAGTCAATCAGAAGAAGTGACTAGCATGGGGAAGAGAGCACAAAAACTGGACATCAGAACAGTTCATTTAATGCACAAGTTTTTCTTCAGTATTACCAAAAGACCATTCTATTTTCATTTACAATTATTCACTTGGCAGTAAATACTAAAAAAAAAAGATGAAATACATCATTTTTTTTAAAAGCTGGGTGGTCTAACAATTATGGCCGGTTGTGTATATATCGGTAGTATCCTTGGGAATTTGTAAGGTTAATTTCATGGGGGATCGTAGTCCGATTATTCCAATTTATTTTCTTAATGATTTTTTTCCTAGTTTTTAATTTATTTGCTATTTTAATGAGCCTTTCTTAATTCGCCGTTACATGTTATGTCTTTTTTAAAACAATGCCTAGTTATTTAACTGTACTTAATTATTGTAACGGAGAGTCGTGTTCAAATTCCAATTGAATTCGTTGCATACATTTGCGCACAAATACCCTTGGGAACGGTAAGAATCCGTCTTTTCTCCCTCCAGTTGTGGGTTACATAAAAGGACAAACTTGGTTCCATAGACCTGATTGGCATTCCGTCTACCGCAAAAAGTAATGGCAAACTACTTTGGGAAAATTTCTTGCCTAGTCAGTAATAACTCTTTAGAGACATAATCGCCTGATCGTAAGACTCTTAACTGACTGATTTGAATAAAAGGATCGAATAGCAAAACAGAATTGGTTTTAGTTGGCAACAAGTCTACCGCAGCAAGTAATGGCAACCTACTGCGGGAAAATCTAAATAAATATATATACATATATATATTTTTCACTACATATATATATATATATATATATATATCATTTAAGAGACATGATTGACTGTGCAGAAGATTTTTCCGCAGCAGTTTGCCATTTCTTTCTGTGTTAGACTTGTTGTCAACCAAGACTAGAGAACCTTATCTGTTCTGCTATTCAATCCTTTTTATCCATATCCGTCAGTTAAGTGACATGCGTGATACAAACTAAGGCGATCATGTCTCTATAGACTAGGCAGGAGATTTTCCCAAAGTAGGTTGCCATTACTTTTTGCGGTAGACGGAATGCCAATCAGGTCTATGTAACCAAGTTTGTCCTTTTATGTAATCCACAACTGGAGGGAGAAAAGACGGATTCTTACCGTTCCCAAGGGTATTTGTGCGCAAATGTATGCAACGAATTCAATTGGAATTTGAACATGACTCTCCGTTACAATAATTAAGGACAGTTAAATAACTAGGCATTGTTTAAAAAAAGACATAACATGTAACAGCGAATTAAGAAAGGCTCATTAAAATAGCAAATAAATTAAATACTAGGAAAAAAATCATTAAGAACAAAAAAAAAGGTAAACTCCTATGAAATAAGCGTCCTTCTATATGTCAGTAAAACTTTTATCATTTCAAACCAAGGAAGCTTATGAAGGCATTAAGACGCCAAACTTTACTAAATATGGGAGATTGTGAGACTATATGAGAATATGAGAATAAGGAACCATTGATAACAAGAGAGAATAGAAGAACAGCATCTAAAATGTTTAATGAGTATGGGAGAATATGAGAATAAAGAAATATGATTAACAAGAGAGAATAGAAGAACAGGACCTAAAAAGGTTTACCTGATTAGGAGAGAATATGAGAATAAGGAAACATTATTAACAAGAGAGAATAGAAGAACAAGATCTAAAAAGGTTTACTGAATATGAGAGAATATGAGAATAAGGAACATTATTAACAAAAGAGAATAGAAACAGGACTTAAAAAGGTTTACCTGATTAGGAGAGAATATGAAAATAAGGAAACATTATTAACAAGAGAGAATAGAAGAACAGGATCTAAAAAGGTTTACTGAATATGAGAATATGAGAATAAGGAACATTATTAACAAAAGAGAATAGAAACAGGACCTAAAAAGGTTTACCTGATTAGGAGAGAATATGAGAATAAGGAAACATTATTAACAAGAGAGAATAGAAGAACAGGATCTAAAAAGGTTTACTGAATATGAGAGAATATGAGAATAAGGAACATTATTAACAAAAGAGAATAGAAACAGGACCTAAAAAGGTTTACCTGATTAGGAGAGAATATGAGAATAAGGAAACATTATTAACAAGAGAGAATAGAAGAACAGGATCTAAAAAGGTTTACTGAATATGAGAGAATATGAGAATAAGGAACATTATTAACAAAAGAGAATAGAAACAGGACCTAAAAAGGTTTACCTGATTAGGAGAGAATATGAGAATAAGGAAACATTATTAACAAGAGAGAATAGAAGAACAGGATCTAAAAAGGTTTACTGAATATGAGAGAATATGAGAATAAGGAACAGTATTAACAAAAGAGAATAGAAACAGGACCTAAAAAGGTTTACCTGATTAGGAGAAAATATGAAAATAAGGAAACATTATTAACAAGAGAGAATAGAAGAACAGGATCTAAAAAGGTTTACTGAATATGAGAGAATATGAGAATAAGGAACATTATTAACAAAAGAGAATAGAAACAGGACCTAAAAAGGTTTACCTGATTAGGAGAAAATATGAAAATAAGGAAACATTATTAACAAGAGAGAATAGAAGAACAGGATCTAAAAAGGTTTACTGAATATGAGAGAATATGAGAATAAGGAACATTATTAACAAAAGAGAATAGAAACAGGACCTAAAAAGGTTTACCTGATTAGGAGAGAATATGAGAATAAGGAAACATTATTAACAAGAGAGAATAGAAGAACAGGATCTAAAAAGGTTTACTGAATATGAGAGAATATGAGAATAAGGAACATTATTAACAAAAGAGAATAGAAACAGGACCTAAAAAGGTTTACCTGATTAGGAGAGAATATGAGAATAAGGAAACATTATTAACAAGAGAGAATAGAAGAACAGGATCTAGAAAGGTTTACTGAATATGAGAGAATATGAGAATAAGGAACAGTATTAACAAAAGAGAATAGAAACAGGACCTAAAAAGGTTTACCTGATTAGGAGAGAATATGAGAATAAGGAAACATTATTAACAAGAGAGAATAGAAGAACAAAACCAAAAAGTTTTTACTGAGTATGTGGGAATATCAGAATAAGGAACTATTAACAAGAAATAAAGAAAAATAGGACCTAAATACATAGTAGATAACGATTGAAATTGCATTAAATTTTTGACTGATAAGTCGAAATAGCCACTTGGCAATAAATACTAAAAATATTATGAAATACATCATTTCTTTTAAAAGACTGCGGTAGTTGGGGCAAGTAAGTGCGAGAGAAGGACTTTTAGCAAATAACTTACACCTCGGCATTTTGACTAGTTTTGTCTGTCAGTCAGTTAAATTCCGTACGTGATACACACTTAAGCAATCATGTCGATTCAAGACTGACTAGGCAGAAGTTTTCCAACAATAGTTTACCATTACTTTCTGCGGCAGACTGGTTACGAATCAAGGCTAAAGAACCCAATCTGTCCTGCTATTCAACCCATAGCCGGAGGAAGAAGAGATGGATTCATACGTTTTCCAAGGGTATTTGCGCGTAAGTGAATGCAACGAATTTAACTGGAATTCGAACTCCGCTCAAATTCGTAAAGTTTCGGTACCAAAGAGGAAAGCTCATCAGAACAACTCCAACGAAAGTATTTATCCCCACAGAGAGTAAAGAGATGGATTTTATTTATAACTAGAGATTGTTCGTTCATAGTTAAACAAAAACAGAACTTTTTCATACTAGCCTCTATTGAAATTTTCATGTGCCTACCTGGGACAGGGAGTAACATGTAGATATCAGTTTTAAGGAAAGATGAAACTAATATTTAGTTGTTTGATTGTCTGGCAAAGTAGACATAGAGAAAAGAAGGATAAACCATGGAGCTTAAAGAAAAAACTGAATTACAATATGGGGGTAATAATCTCTCGTTTTGGGCGGGCATCTTTTAATGAAAACTTTACGAGCTGTTTTTTCCCATAAGCGTAATTTTCTCCTATAGACAATTTATTTTTGAAGCAGTTAAAAATCATGTATTTCCGGTGACCAGTTGTACGATAAGTTTTTTCGGGATAGACTAAAATTCATCCCCGAAGTTCAAGAGTAACACTATACATTAAGTCGACTTATCCATGAGTTTATACGGCACACTGTTATTTTAAATAAAAAGACTTAAACATTCTTTCTGGCATCTTTTTTAGGGTGGGGGTAACCTTTCTTAGCACACATGTGCAATGGGGAACAATTTTCTCAAAGACAAGATCAAATTCATAGATTGGTCTGAAATGAGTCCCGATATGAATTTAATATCTTTTCCGAAGAACCTGAAGTTTGCTTTTAGTCTACATAACCTTCAAATTTAGTAGAGTTAAAATGGTTTGATTTCGAAGAATTGCTCAATATGCCAAATAAAATGTATAGTAGATTAGCGATTAAGTACTGAATACGTTTACTTAAAGTCAGTGACCATCGACCTGAGTGGCTTCCATATAAAAGTTTTGATCTGACGAGGCCATTTTAGAACATAACTAGTTTTTAGGTTGATATTATGGTTTTGTTGCGATTTCCGGTATTAAACGAAACCATTCCTACCCAAGCCTATATCCATTTCTCTTAGAATTATCGCCTAAACTACCAGTGTCGCAAATATATTCTAATAGGCGATGAAAAATGGTTAACATACAATAATGTTCTACGAAAAAGTCAGTGGATTGACAATAATATATGTCCGCAGGTGATCTTCAAATCTGAGTTCGATGAAAGAAACGTAAAATTGTGGGGATCGTCGGAGTGTTGGGGTATTATTCATTTAGAACTCGACAAAATACTAAAAGCATATTTATACATACATCAGTAGTAAAGTGTCCATAAACGTTTTGATGAAAGGCATCCTTTGTCAGTCATTAGGAAAATGTTGTTGTTTTTTTTAAGAGAGCGCAAGGCTTATTACAAAATATTACAGGGAAAAATGCGACTCGGTTGATCGGTCCTTCTTCTTCTTCTTCTTCTTCTAAGTGCCCTGTCCCTTTCGGACGTAGGTGATCATGGCCTCCCACATATCTCTCTTGTCACTCTTAATGCTCCTTTTCCTGTTATCCCACTTAATCCCCGCTTCACCATCTATCTGATCAAGTCTATCAAGTACGTCATGCGTTGATTTTCCGTGTCTCTCTTACCTTCTAACCGACTCTTGAGAATCAGGTTCTCCAGAATAGAGGACAATGTGTCTTCATACCGGTTGGCACAGTCATGATTGTCGAGCAGAGGTTAACCAATGGGAGAGTCATGGACAGCTTGAGTCCTTCTTAATACGGCTTGGACTACTCGAACACAAATTGGCGGGGACGTGCTGCGCTACCCGTGCTTCCAACCTCAGATGGTTACGTCCTATGTATACCACATCACATCGGCATTTGAATTTATACACTACTGAACTTTTACAAAAATAGATAAACCAATCTTAAGGAAGGAAACACAGATCTAGTCTGAGAAACAGTGCGCAACTTAATATATATATATATATATATATATATATATATATATATATATACACCAGCAAAAGATACTTTTATTTAATCTTTATCTCAAGAAGAATCTAGATTGAAAGGTTTATCGCAGGTGGTTTAGAACGTCTTTGCACACCTGCTACCGGTCATATCGTCGTGAAAGTCAGAAAAGAGGAAAAAAATGCGTTTTTGGTGTTGCTATGCTCATTGATGGTTCCTAATTAGGATATTGGCGCCAGCTGTCGACACAGTGGGAATGCCGGGAACGAAAATGAAGGAAAAGAAATCATAGAACACACTACAGTATATCTGTGAGTAGGAGCCAATGCTAACTTAGAAACCACACCAACACATACATCCACATGCTTTAAGAGTCAATCAATTTCCAGTCCGGTAGCCAAATTTATCATCCCACGCAAAAAGTAGACCCGCGGCGAAGAAAAATATTTAGAATAATAGTCAAGTTAGGTAATTCATTATTATAATGAGTTCGATTCTCTCGAAATGCTCTAATTTTCTAACCCGAAGGCTGAATATAATAGTCTCAATAAATGTTTTCAATAAACAATCTCGATATAATAATTAGCTAAATTTATTTAGACCAAAATTTTTTTTTAATCATATCACACCAAGCAAGGCGGTGACGCCACTGATGCGCATGGGGCTACTTAAGACTAGAATGATTGGAAAACAGAGAGCCGGGAACCACATCCTAAACAGGAAACAAGGGATGAGCCTCTTCACCTGTTCAAATGACGTGGGTGGAGTGTGAACCGGGCGATAGTTAAGTCTATCTTCTCCAATTGAGAACAACAAAAAAAGAGAAAAGAAAAAAAAAGTGAAAGAAGATTGGGGAAAAAAAGAAAAAAAGAAAGCCGGGAACAACATTCTAAATAGGAAACAAGGGATGAGCCTCTTCGCCTGTTCATAAAACTAGGGTGGAGTGTGAACCGGGCGATAGTTAAGTATATCTACTCCAATTGAGAACAAAAAAAAAAAGAGAAAGGAAAAAAAAAGTGAAAGAAGATTGGGAAAAAAATAATAAAAAAAAGAAATCCGGGAACCACATCTTAAACAGTAAACAAGGGATGAGTCTCTTCACCTAAACATGGCTTTTTCTATGTGCCTTGTTCCTTTAAGAAATAGGCGATCATAGTTTTCCAGTACTCCCTATCGCTAGCTCAAGTCCATCAAGTAGGTCATGCGTTGCTTTTCCCTGTCTCTCTTTCCTTTTATCTTTCTTGTAAGTATCAGATTCTCTAAGCATTTCTTCTTGATTACCTGTCCCAGAATCATCAGCTGTCTTTTTCTCATGTTACGTATAAGTTTCCTTTTCGTTTACATCTTATCAAAAACCTCGTCCTTGCTAACATATTCGCTCTATGGTATCCTAAGCATCCTTCTGTAGAACCACAATTCGGTTACTTTATGTCTGTCCGTCATATTTGAGGAGATATTCCAGATTTCACTGCCATATTGATGAACTGACAACACATAGCAATCCAGTATTCTCTTTGTTTCCAACAAAATTACCCTGCCTCTCAGTACTCTACTCAGTTCATGTATACTTGGCTACGTGTAGTTGGCATTTGGGGTTCCTCTTTCTACTGATGACCATACATTCAGTTTTCTTATACTTTGTGTTAGCATGACTACTATGCTTAATACATAAAGTGTACAATTTGCATTTAAACGCTCAACGTTCTGTCTCTACCAATATCGGATAGTTTATGATAAAAATAGCCTGGTTGCCAAAATACATTTTTTTAAACTACCGAAAAAATAATCTTAGCGCCAAACTTTATCAAAAATCAACACTATATATATATACTAGCAGTACAGTCCGGCGTTGCTCAGGTGTAATGAAAGCTTTAAAACTAATCCATGATCCTGGAGTTCAGACTCTTTGGACGTTGTCACGAAAGACTAAAAAAGCAATAGTTGTTTCCAGTTAAAGCGAAACCGTAGACTGAATGAAAAATGAATGGATGTAAGTTAAATTTTGATTTCCTGGTATCGATATCAAATGTTTTATCGTCGTAAACTGAATTTTGAAGGCTAAATAAGTCCTCTGAGTAAATGGTATCATGGCTGAGACTAAGAACTACAATTATACCTACTTAGAGCCAAACCCGAAGCAAAAACTAAAATAAAAGAGCTGAAAAACTAATTTTGATCAGACCCGGTATCTTGCCTTTTATATATATATATATATATATATTATCGATTTTCTGCACTATTATAAGAACTGCAACCTTGAATATCGTTTCTTATGTCTTTGTGTATGAGTGTATCAAATTTGATTAAAATCGGACCACTCCTTCTATAACCCAATTAACCTCGACACAAAACCTAGCTAAAAATTCTCGCAGATGCTTATAGTACAACTGTGTAAATTTTCAAGAAAATCGGTTCAGCCGTTTTGGAGTCCATAGGTAACGGATACACACACACACACACACACAAACACACACACACACACACACACACGCACGCACGCACGCACACACACACACACACACACACACACACACACACACAGACAAAGTTCCATTTATAAATAAGTTTATTTATATATATATATGTAGTTTCAGATAAAATTTAGAGGGGAAATAGGCATTTTCAATATGTCATATTAAGACGTTCATTCTCAGCCCCATTTAAACAGAGAATGAGGTTTGGTCTATTAAAGGAAGGGGTCGGGTGATATTGGCTTTTATAGGGTTAAGCTAGAAGAATTTTAGTAGTAATTTCTTCTTTGAGAGTGGGAGATATGTGGATTGGCCCCTGAATTAGCAGTGCTTGGTGAAAGAAGTAACTGCTTAGCTAATTTTTTAAAAAACCTTATTGTGACTAATTGGATGAATATGTAATATGTTTATATATATATATATATATATATATATATATATATATAATTTATAACATAAATATGTTATAATAACACTACAAAAGTAGCCATTTTGTTTCGTCACTATCCGTGTCTATTCAAATGATGAATTCAATTATAAGTTTGAGGGTTTTAAAAGGTTAAAAAGTAGCTAAACCCCCTGAATCAGGGAGACATTGTTACAAAGACAGGATAGACCAATAAAAAAAGCAATTTTTGATCTGAAGAATATAAGAACAGGCACAAAAGTTCATTTGTTATGAGCTTTATTGAAAATATTTGAGTAAAATAGAGATTAGCATATATAACTCTATGTACGTATATGTGGACATAAGCAAACATATCTGATGGTGCTGATATGCAGTGTTAAATGGCTCATATATATATATATATATATATATATATATATATATATAATCCTTCCTATATATACCATCTAAATTTTTATTCAATTTTTACTATTTACAATCAAAAAATTGGGCTAATCTCGTTTGCTGCAAGCTTTAGAGTTGTTTTTTTCTACTTTTAGTATTTTAATGTGGCGAAGATTCCAGTAAAAGCCTAATTCTCAGTTGTAACAATCTTTCTGAAGTGAAATTGCTGTATATACAACTAAGATATTACCATGGACCTTCAATTTGCTATTTTTGTTTCTAGACATCTCTCCCCACCCTAGCAGTATTAAATGTACCCCCAGGGTCTATACGGACACCGGTTGACAACCATTGGTCTAAAAATAGAAAAAGAAATTTCAGTAATTCACAATTCTGTCGGCAGAAATCCCTTGTTGGTAAGAAGTCAAAGAATAATGACGTGGCTGATTTAAGCTGATAGGGGCAATAATACCCACTCCTAACAAGTATATGAATATGAATATGAGTTTCGTTTAACTGTATATCAACACCTCTGTGGGTTATTTAATGCCAAAAAGGTAGGGTTTTAAGGAATCTTTTTTAATGTTTGATTAGTAAGAAGGTTGATTTAGTCAGTTTCTGATGAAAAATTTATTTTTTTATTTAGAAAACTGAAGATGTTTTCTAGTTTTGTATTCAAAAATGTATTGCTGGTAATAATTTGTTGTCTTCAAAAATGTATTAGGTTAAATTTTTCTTTTTCAGAAAAGTTTTGTTGATAATATTTTTCTTTCAAAAATGTATATTTTTCTATAAAAGTATATTGTTATGTATATATTTCTGTAAAAGTCTTTCACAGTGTTTTGACCCCAAATTAGAGGTTACCTATTTGCCCATAAATGGGGCCCTAACCAGTGTTAACACGTAGGGTCAGGGTGGACCTGAGAACAACAGCAATTGAGGTGGTTCAATGCTTCTCACAACCTCCCAATCGGAGGCCTTGTTGCCGGATGCAGTTTACCGTCATAGCCAGGACCCTCCTAAGAAGTAAGGTGTGTAAAAGAGTAGCTTATAACACACAAGTTAAACATTGAAAAAGATAGGTTACCTCACCAAGAGACACTCCTATCAGTGAAATGCAATAAACTAAAGGATCAAAAAATGACCAATCGAAGGCTGGAATAAAATCTTTCCTAATCTGATCAGTATCGATTTCTGTTAGGCCAGAAATTGGCTTAAAGAACATAAAAGGCTAGCTCCGTCCTGCCTTTTACCAAAGGTTTAAGATTATTATGGTGCAATGGTATGGGTAATATTTCCTTAGTGAACACTGAGATATTTCGTACCAATAAAAGGGCATTTAAATTCAACATTTTTGTCTTTGTTGCAAGCATTTTCTGCTGGGTGGGGGGTCACTTCCTACAGAGCAAAGCACCGTGCCACAAATAAAATTGTATCATTTCTTAACAAACATTGGGTCATCAATAGTTTAAGAATATAGAATACAGCGCTGTGTAAGCGTGCTGGGCCCATAACCTTTGTTGACAATGTCCACCATAGTTTATGAATATAGAATACAGCGCAGTACGTAATCTGTTCAATGAAACAACGTCAAAGATTAACACTCACGAGTCAGATACTCTACTGAATCGGATTATATCTCCAATAGTCGAGAAAATATGCCCGCTTTTTATACACGTCGCATTGAATATTTTGAGCCTTCTGATTAGTTAAGCCTTCTATGGGTGAACTATAAAATGAGTCAGTCTGTTGCTGGCTCACCAGTATACAAGGGTGCCATTTTTGGGTTCATTCCTCTTCCTTTATTTTTTTATTAAAAATTTAAAAATATATACTATATTATTGTATACATGTTTAATGTCATGGGTTTTTCACTTTTTTTAGGTGCCCTTTCTAAATATGTGGTATTTCGGTGTGTGAAGGATTGGGAGGTGATGGCTGGGTTCTTTTGGTGAATGTGCAAATTTTAATGAGTGATTGGGTCGTGATAGTGTTTAGCTAGTTATAAGAGAGTGAGCACCAACCTCTATCCCCCTTTTCGGCCTTGTGCCATAATTGTAATTTTGTTGCAATAAATATTGTATAGAAGGGTACCGACCTCAAAAAAAAAAAAAATCCAACACTTAGTCCCGTTTACATACATCAGTCCAACGCATCCTCTGGCAGACATTTCTAGGAACTCATGTAACAAATAAAATTTAGAGGTTGATTGGTTTATGGAACACAACAATGTTTTCTTCGTTATTCATTTTTATTTACAGACACTGAAACTGTCTTGTAGACAAATCCAGAGGGATTGAATGTAAAGAAAGGCTTCCATACTGGATGCGCTATCAGTGACTCTAAAAGAATGGCAGGAGGCCACAGTATCAGTGTAGGCATAGATTTCAAAAGATTGTGTTCGGAATATTGCCGAATCCATTCTAAGAAGAACTGAGGCGTTTAACCATGACATTAGAGAATCTTGTAGCTGAAGTCAAACCCTCCTTCATGTAAAATTCCTATATACGATCCATCTCTAAAGATGCAAGTAAAATGATTAGATCCCTATATCGCTTCTGTAAGTACCTGACTCCACACACTATCTTCTACAATTATAAAAACCAGATAAGGCTAAAATAGAGTTAGTAAGCTTTCGTACGTCAGGGTTGTCTACTTGGCTGGAGCATAGGCATCTGTGACTGTAGAAACCGATGTAGACTGTATTTATGTTTTGTTTCCGGTCTGTCGGAGCTGTCATTTTGCTTCCTGCGAACCCGCCTCTCCATGGCAACTTGTGTTAGTTGCTCCTCCCTTGATTTAAGTTGTTGGGCCAGGGTTCCTCTCCATTTGAACCGATTGACTTCTCTGTTGATGCCAACAGCTTTCACATCGCGTTTTATGATGTCAGGATACTGCAGTTGTGGTTACCCAGTGGTTCTTCTTCCAGAGGCCACCTCTCCATACATGAGGTTTTTGGAATGCGACCATCTGGCATTCGGTGGACAGAGGAGTCTACGCTGTTTAAGGAGTGTGAACATGGTAGGCAGACCGACTTGAGACAGGACGTCAGTATTGAGCACCTTGTCTAAAATGGAGTACTGTTACCATATTTAATTGGGAGCGAATCCGTCCTCCCTTTTCAGTCTTGATAGAGTTGAAAATTGTCTCCAATGACTTGTTGAAGAAAAATTATTTTCCACGCTTGAGCGTCTCTCTCAATGGGGCGATACGCTCATTGCACTATCGCTACTTATCTGAAAAGTGCTCAGCCCAACTACATTTCTTGGTTCCCCCAGGTCTGGCATTCACCTCTAGGACCCTCCATGCCACTTACAAAATTAAAAACCACTTACATTCCCTCCGTATTCTATCAGTAATTTCCAATCAAGCAGATTTATTCAACGGCCCTGAGAGGATGTTTCCCCGATCACTACAATCTTTATCTGTTCAAGTATAGTCTTAACTATTATCTACCCCACCTATGCATGTAAGCTACACCTCAACGTAACTCCCCTGCCTCGACTGGCTTCCGGGCCTTATACAAAGTGAACCTTACTATTAAAAAAGCTTCTTCACTTCCCTGTGAAACGGACTCCCAAGGGAATTTTTTTCCTATCACTACAATCTTAACCCGTTCACATCAAAAGTTAACCGTTATCATCCCCTCCTATCCATATAAACTAAACCTTAACATAACCCTACACCTCGAGTGGGCACCTGGCCTTGCACAGAATGAACCCTACTGTTAAAAAAAGCTTCTTCACTGTCTTGTGGAACAGACTTCCAAGAGGTTGTTTCCACGATCGCTACAATCTCAACCTGTTCAAGTCTAGAGTTAACCGTTTTTCTTCCTCCCCTATTCATATAAACTACCCTTGAACGTAACCTCTCTATCTTGAGTGGCCCCCTTGCCTTGCACAGAGTGAACCGTACTGTTAAAAAAGCTTCTTCACTGCCTTGTGGAACGGACTCCTAACAGGATGTTTCCTCGATCATTACAATCTCAATCTGTCCAAGTCTAGAGTTAACCGTTATCCATCATCCCTCCTATCCATAAAAACTACCCCTTAACGCAACCCTTTACCTCGAGTGGCTCCCGGACAGGGTGAACTTTTCTGCATTGAACACTGAAAGAGTTTACTTATAAAGCGACTGATTGGTGCATACTGGTAACTTCGTGGTACGGAAGCGACACAAAGTGCCCCCCCCCCCCCACCAAAAAAAATACTGAGCGAAGAAAAATATCAATGAGAAATTATATTGGATCAATTGCTGGATCTGCTGCTATGAAGGTTGGTTCTCTGTGTTGTGCGAGACAATTTCTTTCTCCAAAATTTGTTTTACATATTTATCAGTTCGTATGTCTAACACCATCCATTCATGCTCTGAATGCCCAAAGTTATTGGTCCTGACCTGACATCTCAGTCAGTTTACCATTACTATAATATATCTTCCCTTGTTCCTTTTCTATAAATAATTTCATAATGTTTGTTTTGATAAACATTCCTCTATAGTTTCTAGACTATATTTAAATACCCTACACGATTTTATAGGTGAAATGGTTTTGTAGAACTCTGTTCCAGAATTTAACTTCCCAGTCAACTTTGGTTTTCAAAAGTTTAAATGCAATGTAAATCCTTATTTTCTGTCTTCTCTATTCCTGTTCTTGTATGGTTTTCTCTACTGAATTATGTTTTCTACTTCTCATATTATTATAAGTCCTTTGCTAATAGTTTCTTCGCTTGTCTTTGGAACTCTTTTCTGGCTTGTTACTTTGCAATCGATTTTGATCTTCAAAAGTTCAAATGCAATGTCAATTGTTATCTACTGTCGTCTTAATTTCTCTTCTTTTATTCTTCTCTCTCCTCAATAGTGTTTTATCATATTTTCAGACGCTCAAATTCTTGCGACCTAGTGGCTTTATTGCCTTGCTTAGGGTGAACGTTAAGAGATAGAAGTCATCACAAGCCAGTACAAACGAGAGAGCGCGTGGAAGAGATTATTCAACAAAACATGAATTTTTAACAAGATAAAAAGGCGTCTTCGTTATGATTCTAAACTATATCCGGCACCAAGACCTCTGATCGCGAGATGGGGTGTCTTAATGAGCGTGGAACCACCTTTTAACTGCCGTTGTTCCCAGTTTCGCCGTGACCTGGAGTAGTAGTAACTGTTAGAGTCCCGGCTTTCGCCAAATAATGAACACCCAAACAAAAATCACTATATTTTCTTAATACAATGACCAACAGAACATTTTTACAGAAAAATGACAATCAATGCATATATACTTATAGTAAAATTACCAACAACAGATTTTATTATCTAAACATTATAAATATAAAACATATGTTTTCTTGAAATCTATATAATTATGCACAAAATATATTCAGCTGGAGCAATAAAATTGGATTCAAAATATTTAGATTACGGAATTAAAAAACCCATAGAGAGGTTTATATGTCGCTAAATAAAACCAACTTATCATCAAACAAGATTAAAACGAGGGGTAATTGTTCGTGTCAGATACGCAACTCTAACGTCGGGCAACAAAGCATTTCACGGGTATAATTTGCATTGTCTCTTTACAATTTGTGGTATCTATAATTAATTCATATTTAACATTTGTTCAGTATTTCTGTCTGGTTCGTGTCGATTAACCATAAAAACTTATATCGTTTGCAAGACATGTTGAAACATCGAATTGTCTGTCTTAAGAGTAAAAAACCAAAAAAGAAACCCGCCCGAGAGAGAAAAACAAAAAACAAAAAAAAACGGAAATGTTCGCAAAAAAATACAAAAAGCTTGCGACAAAGTTAATAGAAGTAAAAGAATTTTAACGAAATACACATTCCAAGGCTTAGTGACTAATTCTTTAACGGCTTCAAAAGGATACTTGGAATGATCTTACCTTGGAAATTTTACGTTTAAATTACATGCTAAGGAATTAGCATTATTACAATAAAACATACTCTAGTCCTTGTGCTTGACTGGGTTTCAGACAATGGCTTCTTCGATTTTCCTCTTTTGGAAATTTGTTTTGGTCAGTCCGTCATGGAAAAGCAGAATCTTAAATAATTAATTCACAAGTCAGTCAGTCAGTCAGTCAGTCAAGTGTCATTCCATTAACACGCTTGGGCGATCATGTCTCGAAAGAGCCATGACTGACTGGGCAGAAGATTATTCCGTAGTAGGTTGCCATTGCTTTCTGCGGTAAACTGGTTGCCAACCAAGGCTATAGGATCCAACTGTCCTGTCATTTAACCCATAACTGGAGGGAAGAGACGGATTAATATCTTTCCCAAGGGTATTTGCGCTTAAGTGAATGCAATGAATTCAATTGCAATTCGAACTCGGCTCATCGATTTCTTGTCACAAGACAAATGTTTAAAATGACACAAAATTTAAACTCAACGAGGTTGACATCAAGTACAATATTTGCCAGGTGACAATTATATATAAAGCTATATCACGCCTCTCTGTTTTGGTTCGACGCCTATTCAATATTTCCTGCACACATCAATTTGGGAAGCAATTTGCATTCTTCATTTTGTAAGGTACTCATGTATGGTCGCTTGAAAATGCTATTTATAATATAACTAGCAGTATAGCCCGGCGTTGCTCGGGTATAATCAAAGCTTTAGAACTAATCCATGGTCCTGGAGCTCAAATAAGTCCTCTGAGTAAATGATATCATGGCTGAGACTAAGAACTACAATTATACCTACTTAGAGCCAAACCCGAAGCAAAAACTAAAATAAAAAGGCTAAAAAACTGATTTTGATCAGACCCGGTAGGATATCGGGGTATCGATTTCCAATATCGAAGTCAAATAAATTATCCAAAGATAAACTAACCTAAGTAAGTTCATGAAAACTTATTGTACCCATCTGATGTAAAATTGGAGAAAATGAGCCATAATGATGGCTGAATATCTGTTTTTGATCAGATTCGATAGAATATCGGGGGTATCGATTTCCGATATCGGGGATATTATCGATTTTCGGCACTATTGTAAGAACTGCAACCTTGAAACTTCTGAATATCGTTTCTTATGTCTTTGTCTATGAGTGTATCAAACTTGATTAAAATCGGGCCACTCCTTCTATAACCCGATTTTTTCGATTATCGATTTTCGGGTACCTCGACACAAAACCTAGCTAAGAACACTCGCAGACGCTTATGGTACAGCTGTATAAATTTTCAAGAAAATCGGTTCAGCCGTTTCGGTGTCTATAGGTAACGGACACACACACAGACACATACACACACATACATACACAGACAGACAGAGCTGCATTTATAAATAAGTTTAGATACTTGAAAAGTATATCAAAAGTAAACACTCGATAAAATCAACAGACATCGTAATTTATCCTGAGGCAAACATGCATTCATACTGATGTAACAGTTTTTGAGGATTCGAATATATTCAACATGGAAGTAAAATTGTAATAAAACGTCAGGACGTTGAGATTTCAACAGGGCCAATGTTGTTTTGGGAGCATTGGGTAGCGTCCAGGTTTTAAAAAATAAACATATCACAATGAAATGATAATAAATAAAATAATGCAACATTATTACAAACGGTAATTAGGGAATTGAAACGGTCATGAGAAGATCCTTGTAGAACGAGTAGAAAAGTGAATATCTGAAAAAATTGTAAAATTTAAAATTTTATTTTAAAGCTTTGAGACAATGACTCTAGATATACACAGAATACGACTGTTAACATCTGACCGAAGAAATCAGAAATAATAATAATAATAATAATAATAATAATACAAAAAATTCTCTTATTAAGTACAGCCCACACACTAAGGAAAACTTTATCTATGTAATGCTGGAGATGATAGGGAAGATAGAAAAACATGAAATGGAGCCATAACAACACGCCACTACCTGCCTTAGGTCTCCCCGCAGACTTGGTTGGTAGTGAGACCAAAGCAGAAATCGAAATATGATAAAAAATGACAACATAATAATAATAATAGTAATTCTATGGGATTACACCATTTACACAGACTAAAAAATGGAAGCAAACAGGCCAGACATTATTGTTAAAAACCAGAAGGAGAAAACTTGTCTATTAATTGATATGGCTTGTCCAGCGGATTGTAACATAGCAATCAAGGAATTCGAAAAACTGTCAAAATATAAAGACCTGGAAATTGAATTAGAAAAAATTTGGAAATTGAAAACAAGAATCGTGCCAGTGATAGTAGATGCACTTGGAATGATAAAAAATGGAACGAAACAGCGCATTGAAAGAATCCTTGGAAACCCCAGCCTAATATATATATACAAAAAATTGTCTTATTAAGTACAGCCCACACACTAAGAAGAACTTTGTCTTCGTAACGTTAGGGATGTTAGGGGAGATAGAAAAAACATGAAATGGAGCCATAACAACACACCACGATCTGCCCTAGGTCTTCTCGCAGACTTGGTAGGTAGTGCGACCATAGCAGAAATCGAATTATGATGAAAAATGACATAATAATAATAATAATTTATTTTTCTGGCAAAAAATTTTTAGCGGTAAATGTCATTTCTGACCGAAGGACTATGGATGAGACCCGGAAGGAATGTGAATGCAACAGAAATCAAAGATAATAATATGAAACAGCGCTGGCAAGACAAACCTCTGCATGGCCAATATCCAGAACGTGCCAATAAATCCAATGTTGACAAAGTTAATACTCATCGATGGTTACGTGCATCTGGATTAAAGTCTGAAACTGAAGGCTTTATTCTTGCAGCACAAGACCAAAGTCTTTTCACTAGAAACTTTCAGGCAAATATTATGCATAATAATATGGATCCCAAATGCAGGTTTTGTGATAAACACCAAGAAACAATAGACCACCTAATCTCAGGCTGTTCTGTGCTTGCTCCAAATGAATATAAAAATCGCCACGATAGAGTTGGGCAATATTTACATTGGACAATGTGCAAACATTATGGAAAATCTGTAAACAAACACTGGTATGAACATCACCCAGCAATGGTTACAGAAATAGAAGATGTAACCATTCTATGGGATTACACCATCTACACCGACAAAAAAAAATGAAGCAAACAGGCCAGACATTATTGTTAAAAACCAGAAGGAGAAAACTTGTCTATTAATTGATATGGCTTGTCCAGCGGATTGTAACATAGCAATCAAGGAATTTGAAAAACTGTCAAGATATAAAGACCTGGAAATTGAAATAGAAAAAATGTGGAAATTGAAAACAAGAGTTGTGCCAGTGATAGTAGGTGCACTTGGAATGATAAAAAATGGAACAAAACAACACATTGAAAGAATCCCTGGAAACCCCATCTTAAGAGATATACAAAACATTGTCTTATTAAGTACAGCCCACACACTAAGGAAAACTTTATCTATGTAATGCTAGGGATGATAGGGAAGATAGAAAAACATGAAATGGAGCCATAACAACACGCCACGACCTGCCTTAGGTCTCCCCGCAGATTTGGTTGGTAGTGAGACCAAAGCAGAAATCGAAATATGATGAAAAATGACATAATAATAATAATAATAATAATAATAATAATAATAATAATAATAATAATCATAATAATAATAATAATAATAATAATGAAAATATCAACGGGCGTAAGGCTGCTGAGGCTATGATGGACTGAGCGCATGGATACGAGAAATAATTTCACATGTAACATAAGGAAGAGACAGATGAGGTTTCTGGGACATGTAATGAGGAAAGAGGGCCTGGAAAATTTAATACTCACGGAACGAATAGAAGCAGAAAGCAGCGCAAGACCTACTTGGTAGCCGTGAGCAAATGGATGGCAGAGCAGGGTTTGAGAGAGATACCAAGAGGAAGAATTTTGAGAGCGACAAGAGACCGAGTCATGTGGAAGTCGATGATCGCCGACAGAAGAGGCACGGCACATGAAAAAGAAGTTTATGTCACGATTATCCAAGTTTATTATTGGTGTCAATGTCACCGAAACTAAATGCCTACATTAAGTTAATAGGAATAAAGCCTAGCGTATCATTGCTTCAGAAGTCTGCGTTACTTTGCTTTACAGATATGCAGCGTAAGTTGCTTTCATGCCCAGGTCATCAGACTTGATGGAGATGACCCATACTGAAAGATCGGTTAAAAAATTAGATTCTTCCTGAATACTTCAAGTCGACCATTTATACAATTTTGCATATTTTCAGGAGGATCACTTTGAACACTTCTTATAGACTCACCGAAATCACCCGGAGCAAAGGATCATTTAAGATATACAACATTCACTATGACATCCCAAACGGAATCTCGTTTCATCACAAGAAAATACAATAAATAAAAGTTAATAAAAATAATATGTCATTTATTTTTATGAAAACTTTATTAGAGAAGGTCTGAATGAAAGTCAGTCAGTCAATTAAGTGCCATGCGGGATACACACTTTGGGCGATCATGTCTAGAAAGAAACACTCTTTTTTTTCAATTGGAGTAGATAGACTAAACTATCGCCCGTTCACACTCCACCCTCGTCTATTGAGCAGGTGAAGAAGCTCATCCCTTGTTCCTTGTTTAGGATGTGGTTTCCGGCTTTCTCTTTTCCAATCTTTTCATTTTTTTTTTCAATTGGAGTAGATAGACTAAACTATCGCCCGGTTCACACTCCACCCACGTCTATTAAACAGGTGAAGAGGCTCATCCCTTGTTCCTTGTTTAGGATGTGGTTTCCGGCTTTCTCTTTTCCAATCTTTTCACTCTTTTTTTTTCCATTGGAGTAGATAGACTAAACTATTGCCCGGTTCACACTCCACCCACGTCTATTAAACAGGTGAAGAGGCTCATCCCTTGTTCCTTGTTTAGGATGTGGTTTCCGGCTTTCTCTTTTCCAATCTTTTCACTCTTTTTTTTTCCATTGGAGTAGATAGACTAAACTATTGCCCGGTTCACACTCCACCCACGTCTATTGAACAGGTGAAGAGGCTCATCCCTTGTTCCTTGTTTAGGATGTGGTTTCCGGCTTTCTCTTTTCCAAACTTTTCACTCTTAAGTAGCCCCCTGAGCATCAGTGGCCTTACCGCCTTGCTCGGGGTGATATGATTAAAAAAAACAAAAAAAAAAAACAGAACAATCAATGCCAATCGCCCAGACATTGTGATCAGAGACCACAAAAACATGATATACTTTCTTGTTGGCATATCAGTCCCTACAGAGACAGAGAGTCATGTACAGGGTGCGATAGATGAATTGCCGTCTAAATACACCACCACCAAAAAAAGGAAAATAAGACTGACATCTCATTTTAATAGATACATTTATCAAAATTACATTAGAAAATGTGAGCAATGACGAGGTGTTGGAAAGAATAGAAACGAAAAGGAAATTAATACTGAGCATCAGGAAGAGACAACTAAAATTTCTGAGACATGCAATGAGGAAGGAGGGCTTGGAGAACCTGATACTAACAGGCCAGATAGAGGAAAAACGAGACAGAGGAAAGCAGCGGATAACATATTTGAAGGGCCTGAGCAGGTGGATGACGGAACGGGGGTTGCGAGGTGTAACAGGAGCAAACATACTAAGAGCCACCAGGGATAGGGAGACGTGGAGAAACATGATCGCGTACGTCCTGAAAGGACAGGGCACATAGAAGAAAAAAAGCATGCACGAGTCACAGTTAAAACAGTTATAAGTAAATACTGACCGGTTTTATCATTGTTACATTTTAGCTTAGTTTAGTTGTTTGTTTTACCAGCATATCTACCCTTTTGGGTCATATCTATCCTTTTGGGTCATATCTACCCTTTTGGGTCATAGCTACCTTTCTGGGTCATTTAATGCTGAATAATTTGTTTGACTTTTGTTTACTGCTTATTGATCTTTTGTGAGTCTATTGCTATCGAGATATAAGTCGAGGTGTTGTGATTTGATATGTGTTGGTTGTATGCTATCTTCTTTGCAACTATATTTTGTTATATAACTTTGTTGCTTTTAGAAATTCTAAAAGGTCATTTGGGTCAGCTTTGTTAAAGATGTCTTTCAGATTGTTTTCTTAATAGTATCTTAATCGCATTTGTTCGAGATCTATACAGCTTGTTTCACTGCGTAGAGCTCCTGACATAGAATGCAAATTGGGGCCTCCTCACCTATTAGTAGGTGTGAATGGATGTGGCTTATTTTAAGTCTAGTCATTAGTATTTCTTCTCTTGACATATTC
>JBBBDQ010000185.1:1625000-1635000 GCA_037127315.1 Ascarosepion bandense
AAAAAAATGGAATCGTTCAATCAATGCTCTATTCATCGGAACTGGACACAAACATTATAATTAAAAACACTGGCGAAAAAGCACATTAAAGAGAAAGAAAGTATCTCAATAAACCTAATAAACACTAGTCTAAACATGTGGCAGAATCAACAGGAAATACCAAGCTAGAGTAAAGACTAAAGACTGCGTGTTAAGTCAAACAATGAAATTAAAATTAAGATTCCTCTTCTTCTTCTTTTATGTGCCATGTTCTTTCAGGACGTAGGCGATCATGGCTTTCCACATCTTCCTATCCCTGGTGGCTCTTAGCACACTTTCTCCTGTTACAACACGCAACCCTCGTTCCGTCATCCACCTGATCAGGTCCTTCAAATATGTTATCCGCTGCCTTCCTCTGTCTCTTTTTCCCTCTATCTAGCCTGTTAGTATCAGGTTCTCCAAGCCCTCCTCATTGCATGTCCCAGGAACTTTAGTTGTCTCTTCCTGATGCTCAGTATTAATTTCCTTTTGGTTTCCATCCTTTCCAAAACCTTGCCATTGCTCACATGCTCAGTCCATGATATCCACAGCATCCTTCTGTAGTATCACATTTCGGTTGCTTCAAGTATTTCCTTCATCTTCGAAGATATTTTCCAACATTCACTGTCATATTGAAGAACCGACATCACATAGCAATTCCGTACCCTCCTCTTTGTTTCCAGAGAAATTGTCATGTTTCCTAATACTTTAAATTGTCCTGTTTCTTAAAATTCTTAAAAATAAAAAATAACTAAAAAAATGATATGGTTTAAATGTTCAATGTATATTAGCTTATAAGCAATCGTCCTATTTTCACTTCGCTTATCACGTGTCCGCATCCCTCGTGGGATCCATATAGTATCACGCATAAACATGGAGCTGCGCATGCGTAAACATTGGTTTATACAACATCGTCAGATTAATCGCGATTCATAATCCTGTGCAATCGAGTTAAATTTATGTGCGCTAACCCCTGTGAAATTTGGTAAGTGGTTTCTACAGATAATAGTGTCTTTTTAGTTATTAGTATCAAACAAATTGAGCCGAGCCTCATCTTTATTGAAAGAAAGTTCTCAAGTTGAGCCCTGTTTCACGCTTATTAAAATGAGACATTTAGAGGTTTCAATTCAAAGAGTAGAGATATATTGCAAAACAAAATGAGTTTAGAAATTGTTGAAAACTGCAATTTCCATCCATATTGTGATCATCATCATCATCTTCATCATCATCAACAGCACCATCAACATCATCATCATTTTGCACTGTCTCCGTCTGCGGCACTAATATGCGTGAGTTGTCTCTCAAAGGTGTCTGGGGATGTTTCAGAGTAAGGCTTCATCTTGTGCCCGATCACCGAAGTTAAGCAACGTTGAGCCTGGTCAGTACTTAGATGGGTGACCGCTTGGGAATACCAGGTGCTGTAAGCGTATAGTGACAGATGTGCCTTGTGGTGCAGTGGATATCGGCTCGGAAAGAGAAATCGGTGAGCCGAGTTCGAATTCCAGTTGAATACCCTGCATTCACTTAAGCACTGGTTACCTTGGGAAAGGTATTAATCCGTCCCTTCCCTCCAGTTATGGGCTAAATAAAAGGGTAGGACTTGGAGACCCTGCCCTTAAAAAAAAATCACAATGAATCTTGATACTCGAAAAGAAAAAAGTATTACTAGACACAAAACTTAATTAAAAAACAACAATAAATTGTTGAAAGAAAAAGGTATTAACAGTAATAAATGACCCGCCGAGGTTGATATGCCATAAAAACAAACAATCAACCAAACAATCATCTTGTGCCATTTATTTTTAGTTCTGAGTCTATTCCTCCTTCCTTCAATCATACTTTCCAGACAGAGTTTTTGATAAACCTGAGAACGTTTAATGTGACTTTAGAGTCTCAGTTTGTTCTGTATAATGGTCATAATCGGACTGAAACCGGTTGTTTACGAAGATCTGTGATCTTCATCAGATTTATCAACCTATAGTTAATGAACCTCATCACGTGATTTTAGAATGTCTCAATCCCACCGCATAGCTTTGCAGTCCAATTAACATATTCTAGTCCGTAGAGAACAACAGGTAATACAAAAGTATTATTAACTAATCTTTTGAATTGTAATTTGAAGAGTAACCATTTCCAATTAGGAATCATTAGATATTCATTGTCAGTTAAAATTTATCAAAAAATACAAAAAAAAAATTAATAATATTTTTTATCTAAGACCCAAGAGCTACTCAAGATGGAGACGTAATAAATAAGGTTGTAGTAAGAGAATAAAAAGTGGCCCTAAGAGCTGAACATTATGAGGATCTTCTTCTATTTGCCTTGTCCTTTCAGGACGTACTCGATCATGGCTTTCCATGTCTCCCTATCCCTTGTGGCTCTTAGCACGCTTTCTCATGTTACAACACGCAACCTCCGTTCTGGCATCCACCTGATCAGGCCCTTCAAATATGTTATCCGCGGATTTCCCATGTATCTTTTCCCCTCTGTCTGGCCTGTTAGTATCAGGTTCTCCAAGCCCTTCTCTCCTCATTGCGTCTGATGCTCAGTATTAATTTCCTTTTCGTTACCATACTTTCCAAAACTTCATCATTGCTTCCATGCTCGGTCCATGATATACGCAGCATCCTTCTGTAGAACCACATTTCAGTTGCTTCAATTTTTTCCTTCATCTTTGATGATATTGTCCATCATTCGCTGCCATATTGAAGGACAAACATGACATTGCAAATCCAGTACTCACTTCTTTGTTTCTAGTGAAAATTTCCTGTCTCTTAATACTCTACTCAGCAGTTGTAAACGTCAGACCAGGAAGATTGTGCTCTCTTGAAGGTTAGCATCAGCCATTTAAATGTAAGACGAAGAAGAGAGAACCGGACAGCGTATATTTTTCCTTATTAAGATTTTTCGAATAGACAGGACGGTAGACGGCAATAAATAAATTCACTGTTCAATTAGATGAACAGAGCTATAAACTAATAAAACTAATATATTTTCTTCGCATTAATAAATAAAAAATTGCTTTCTTTCCATAATGTTTTATTTAAGTTTCTTGTGGTTACTTCAATAAATCTTTTTTGTTAATCCTCATCCGTGATAGTAAATATATATATATATATATATATATATATATATAGTTTTTTTTGTCGTAAAAAATTTTGAAGGCTAAATAAGTCCTCTGAGTAAATGGTATCATGGCTGAGACTAAGAACTAAAATTATACCAACTTAGAGCCAAACCCGAAGATATACACGCAGATAAACAGAAACACACACAAACATCTTGCCTTATATATATATATATATATATATATATATATATATATATATATATATATATTGTCATCCGCAGACAGATCTGTTTCGCTGTATCACAGCTTATCAGTACGGTTAGACTCCGATTGCTACACAACCCAGGCTCGAAACCCGACCGATTTGGCGTCAGTCGGCGAATCTACCTCTAGGCCATGGGGCGTTCGGTGGAAGAAGGCAGATCGATTTTCTGCACTATTGTAAGAACTGCAACCTTGAAACTTCTGAATATCGTTTCTTATGTCTTTGTCTATGAGTGTATCAAATTTGATTAAAATCTGACCACTCCTTCTATAACCCGATTTATGCGATTATCGATTTTCGATATTTATCGGGGGTACCTCGACACAAAACATAGCTAAGAACACTCGCAGACGATTATAGTATAACTGTGTAAATTTTCAAGAAAATCGATTCAGCTGTTTTGGAGTCTATAGGTAACGGACACACACGCACACAGACACACACACACAGACACACACACAGACAAAATTCCATTTATAAATAAGTTTAGATGTGTGTTTAATGTAGTGATTGATTTTCGATCAGAAATTTATAATCAGTTTTTCCGTACACTTCTTCTAATATGTAACAATTGGTTCTTCATTAACAAATAAACCGGTAGTGTTACGCCGTCAGAGTTCTATAAATTGTATATAAACTTTTTGCAGTCATAAGATAATAAACATGGTATTGAATAAATCTATTATTAAAGAAATATAAACGCATGAAATTAAACGCCTATGTATGGCAAACTCAGAACTGAAAATCAAACAGCTCTTATATTAGTAAATGTTGGGAAGAAGTTAAAATGCATGGTCCACAGTAAGAAAATTGTGAAGCTGTGAGTTACAAAATCAAGCAAGCGCAGAATTCTAACAAACTGTTTCCAAACTTCAGAGACAAAACCTGCTATGGCCCTGGAACAGAAGAAAAACATCTACCGAGTGTAAACAGATTACAGAGTGATTATAAAGACGGGGAGTTCTGAATGCAATGTCATCAGCAAAAAGAACAACCCAAAATGCCAAATACAGGTAGGGGATACTAAAATCAAGCAAGTACAAAAATTTAAATACCTAGGAAGTGTTCTAACAGGAGATGGAAAGTGCGACACAGAGATCCGAAGTCAAATTAGCATGGCAAAGGACGCGTTCCAGAAGTACTAACACACAGGAAAATTTCACTAGAAACAAAGAAAAGAGTGCTGGATTGCTATGTGATGTCAGTTCTTCAATACGACAGGGAATGCTGGACAATATTATCAAAGATAAAGGAAAAACTTGAATCAACCGAAATGTGGTTCTACAGAAACATACTGGGTATAAAGAGGGGGATCAATTCCATATTACAACCAATATATAAACTGACCCCTCATTTTGTGGTCACCGAAGTTTCTATACATTTATATTTATATATATTTATATTATATTAGATGCAACCCAAATGCCAAATACAGGTTGCGGATACCAGAATCAAACAAGTACAAAAATTTAAATACCTAGGAAGTGTTCTAACAGGAGGTGGAAAGTGAGACACAGAGATCCGAAGGCATGGCGAAGGACGCGTTTCAGAAGCTGAGTAAAGTACTAACACATAGGAAAATTTCACTAGAAACAAAGAAGAGAATACTAGATTGCTATGTGATGTCAGTTCTTCAATACGGCAGTGAATGCTAGAAAATATCATCAAAGATGAGGAAAAAATTTGAAGCAGAGGAAATATGGTTCTACAGAAGGCTGCTGCGGATGTCATGGACCGAACATGTGAGCCATGATGATGTTTTTGTAAATAATAGCATTGAAAAGAAAACTAATAGTGGAAATCAGGAAGAGACGACTGAAGTTGCTGGGACATGCAATGAGGAAGAAGGGGTTGGAGAACCTGATACTGACAGGCCAGATAGAGGGAAAAAGAGACAGAGGAAGGTAGTGGATAACATATTTGAAGGGCCTGGGCAGGTGGATGACGGAACGGGGGTTGCGTGGAGGAATAGGAGAAAACATATTAAGTGCTACCAGGGACAGGGAGACGTGGAAAGCAATGATTGCCTTACGTCCTGAAAGGATAGGTCACATAAATGTCAAACAATGCTTATCGAATTAAGGGACAAGATAGTCAACACAACGTCCTAAAGACTTTCGGCATATAAAAAATAAAGTGCATGCGAAGAAATATTTGCCAGATACCAGGAATTTAGCGGATCCTCTCCAGCAGGAATGTCGCGTGTGTCACTTACCTGAAAAAAAAAAGTAAAGAAAATATTTAAATTTAGGAATAACGTTAGAATATATTTTTAATTAAATTATGGCGGCTAAAAATATGCTCAAACGAAATACTTTATTATTACTGCCCAGTTAATTGGGTGAATCTGAAAAAAAAAAACTTTTTACTAAGTTATCACGTCTTAAATAATCACGTCATGTAACGTTATATTGCAATGTCTCTATGATCTTTCAATTAGACATATTCATTAGAAAACATTCTGTGAGTGAGACATTCTTTGGCGAAAATTCTTTGAGAGAGACATTCTTTAGTGAAGATTTGTTGATGGAGACATTCTTTGGCGAATATTCTCTTAGTGAAAATAATCTTCGAGAATCTTCTTTGAGACATTCTTTGGCGAAAATTCTTTGAGAGAGACATTCTTTAGTGAAGATTTGTTGATGGAGACATTCTTTGGCGAATATTCTCTTAGTGAAAATAATCTTCGAGAATCTTCTTTGAGACATTCTTTGGCGAAAATTCTTTGAGAGAGACATTCTTTAGTGAAGATTTGTTGATGGAGACATTCTTTGGCGAATATTCTCTTAGTGAAAATAATCTTCGAGAATCTTCTTTGAGACATTCTTTGGCGAAAATTCTTTGAGAGAGACATTCTTTAGTGAAGATTTGTTGATGGAGACATTCTTTGGCGAATATTCTCTTAGTGAAAATAATCTTCGAGAATCTTCTTTGAGACATTCTTTGGCGAAAATTCTTTGAGAGAGACATTTGTAGGCGAACATTTTTTTAGGGAGACATTCTGTAGCGAATATTCAGTGAGTGAGATTTTCTTTGGCAAACATTCTTTGAGAGAGACATATCTTAAGCGAAAATTCTTGAAGGGCGACATTCTTTGGCAAACATTCTCTAAGTGAGATGTTCTTTGGTAAACATTTTTTGAGGGAGAATCTTTTTTGGCGAACATACTTTGAGAGCAATATTCTTTGAGGGAGACATTCGTTGGCGAACATTCTTTAAGAGGGGCATTTTTGGCGAATATTCTTGAAGAGCAACAAGTCCTACCCTTGTTATTTAACCCATAACTGGAGGAAAGGGATAGATTAATACCTTTCCCAAGGGTACCGGTGTTTAAGTGAATGCAGGGTATTCAACTGGAATTCGAACACGGCTCACCGATTTCTCTTTCCGAGTCGATATCAACTGCACCACAACTAGCCGCTTACAGCACCTGGCATTCCCAAGCGGTCACCCATCTAAGTACTGACCAGGCTCAACGTTGCTTAATTTCGGTGATCGAGCGAGAACCGGTGTATTCAACGTGATATGGCCGTAAGCACGCACATCCGTCACTAAAGGCTCATAGCACCTGGTATTCCCAAGCGGTCACCCATCTAAGTACTGAAACGTTGCTTAATTTCGGTGATCGAGCGAGAACCGGTGTATTCAACGTGATAGGCCGTAAGCCTTGTGTGTTGGGATTTGGAGTTAATGCTTATTGGTCAGATATGTTTCAAGTGTAATAAAGCAATATACCATTATTTTTAAATATATGTACGCATAAAAGATATTCCACGCACATAGATTTAAAAAGAAAAAGTAACGATATATTTCTCATCACTCGTGGCAATGTGCTTTGAAAAGGCTGCATTTCCTTGCGTTTATACAACAAATTATAGATAGAAATGCAATCCGAAATATTCTTTTTACTTAGATCATGTAGTACTCAATCATCATAGCGGTTTGAGTACCCTATATATATACATGTGGTTATAAGTATGACATATATGTATACAAGCGTATTATATAGAAAAATATATAAGATATGCATAAATATGTATTAAATGCACACACACATACACGCACACACACACGCATGTATATATATAAGAAAAAAATTTGGCAGACACGTTATTTCATGGTAAATCGGCAAGTATAGGCTTATTTCAGGTGAACCATCATCAGCCTCCGTCTATATTGTACAGAAGATTTTATACGAATTCATGAAAGATTTTCTGTACAATAAAGTCGGAAGCTGATGATAGTTCGCCTGAAATAAGCCGACACTTCCGATTTATCATGAAATAACGTGTCTGTCTTAACTTTTTCTTATATTTGCTCTTTATGTATTTATATACATATATATTTAGAGCTCTCTTAGAGTTACCCTACGACTGTATGTACAGGATACTCCTTTGGATTCTTCTATATCGACACAGCATGCTTATACATACATACATACCTACATATATATATATATATATATATATTCAGAAGTCAGTCAATTACGCAATCTTGATTTCAAACTTGCGGTATCTTCAGGCGTTTTATATCAACTGATTCTCCAAAGCTTTTTTTTCAAACGCACAGTATGAACTTTCAAAACGCTGAACAGGATGTTTATCATAACTGATATTTCGAAATAAGGGAGAAGCTGGTCACGAATTGTAAAGACTTTCTTCCGGTTTATTTTATCTATGATTTTAAAATATATTTTCTGATGTGTTTAAATCAGGACATAACTTCGGATCTTTAATTTCGTAATCTTTTTCGTTTTGGAAATAATAATATTGCTGACTTTTTTCTTAACACAATCTGTAGACATCACAACCATTGTAATATCTTGCTTTTTTTTTTTAGTATGCTCGATGTTATATTAGAGACTTTGTCGTTTTCACACGCGATTGGCAAATGAAGTGATCTTTCCTCAAGACAACTCATCATGTCACAAGTCGATCGCAACGATTGCAAAACTACATGAATTGCAATTCGAATTGCTTCCGCACACACCTTATTCACCAGATCTGACCCCCAGCATCTACTTGCTGTTTGCAGACCACAAAAGAATGCTCAAAGGAAAGAGATTTGGCTCCAATGAAAAAGTGATATCGGAAACTGAAGCGTATTTTGCTGCCAAAGTCAAATCGTTCTACAAAATTGTTAGAGAAGAGTTGGAATCAATGCATCCCCATAGAAGGAGACTATGTTTATGAATAAAGTCGAATTGGGCCTAAAATTTGTTTTTTATTAGTTAGGCCCGGGATTTATTGATAGATAGATAGATATAAACAGACAGACAGACAGACAGACAGATAGATAGATAGATAGATGATAGATAGATAGATAGATAGATAGATAGATAGATAGATAGGAACAGACTGATGCATAGATAGATAGATAGATAGATAGATAGATAGATAGATAGATAGATAGATATGGACAGACTGATGCATAGATAGATAGATAGATAGATAGATAGATAGATAGATAGATAGATATGGACAGACTGATGCATAGATAGATAGATAGATAGATAGATAGATAGATAGATAGATAGATAGAACAGACTGATAGATAGATAGATAGATAGATAGATAGATAGATAGATAGATAGATAGATATGAACGGAGTGATGCATAGATAGACAGATATGAACAGAGTAATAGATAGATAGATAGATAGATAGATAGATAGATAGATAGATATGAACAGACAGATACACAGATGTATGCGTGTGTGCATTTTCGTGTGTATAAATGCGCTTTAATATACTGTGTGTGTGTATATGAGTGACTAAATTAACTAATGTGTACTCTTCGTCGCAGAATTACATTGTATAGCAGTAAAATAATTTTAAGAAGATTTGATTTCATATGGAAGAGAAAAAATATCAAAATAGTGAAAGTAAAATTTAAAATTTAATCATTGCTCGAGCACAGTAAAATTGGCTTACATAATACACGGGTGGGTTACTGAATTCAGTTAAAATTGGCAATTTTTCTAGAAATGAGAAAATTAATGCAGATATATTTTTCATGAAGATACCTTTGGAAAAAAGTATTTTCCTATTTAAAAAAAATGTGTATCCCGTTGAGTTGAAACAGGTAGAAATATATGTTTTACTGTATTTTGTTTTACTTAAATATTTCTTAATTAAAGAAAATAACGAAAAAAGTAGTTGAAATTCTTGGCAGACATTCATTGAAAACGTGTTAAAAGAATTTTACCCATACTGAACAAATAAAAGACTAGATGGGCAAAGTACACTTATTGCCATTCTTAGAAAATATTTCACATTCGGGTGAGCATTAAGCCAGGTCGATTGTAAAAACCTGATATTGCACTCAATTTGAAAGGTAAGGATTGACATTATAAATAACTAGACAAAATACTTTTTTTACAAATGGTTACGCTTTTTGAGTAAACGATTTTTATCATTAAGTTTATAAAGTAGCGTTGGGATTTCATGCTGGCCTTGTAACGCAGTTGTTATAATATTTATATTTTAATGATGCTTTACAAATTAAATGTGGGTAAGTTTCATGGCGTAAGAACATTATTACTAAATCACTGTGCCATCAAATAAGATCGTCATTTACTTCAAAGAGAAGTTATACTGAACAATTTAGCTATTTTATGAAGTAATATATAATACCATGCAGCTACAT
>JBBBDQ010000185.1:1640000-1655000 GCA_037127315.1 Ascarosepion bandense
TAGGCAGTTGTGTAAAGGACCGTCAAAGGCCTAGACACGAATCCTGTTTTATAAGATATAAGGTGTACGTCAGGCATTGTTTTAATCTGCCGTCAAAATTTAGATATGCAGTTAGTTTTTACACTGCAATCCAAAATCTTACATGAATACGGTTTTTACAGTAGATTATTTTATATAAATGTTTTACATTACATTCCAAATTAGCCATCTTTTTACTTACGTGTTTTGGGGAAAAAAACTAAAAGAAAAATGTTTCTAACATGTCACCATAACTATTCGATATGCCAGTGCCATTAAAGCAGTCGACTGAGAAACAGGACCAGTCTTCATCTTCTACTTACCGTGTTCCTTCAGGACGCAGGTGATCATGGACCTTCATTTATCCATATACATTGTCACTCTTAATACCCGTTCTCCTGTTATTCCACTCTTCCCGCTCCACCATCCATCTGCTCAAGTCCATCAGTTATGTTGCCTGCTGATTTTTCTTGCCCTCTTTCCCTTTATCCGTCCCGTGAGTATCAGGTTCTCCGAGCTCTCCTTCCTCATTACATATCCTTAACATCCTGATGTTAAGTATCAGTTTCCTTTTTGTGTCCATCCTATCCAAAACCTCATCATTGGGCGCGTACTCTGTCCACAATATCTCCAGCAGCCTTCTGTAAATCCACATTTCGGCTACTTCAAGTCTTTCCTTCATAGTACCAGCAATATAAACAAGAGATTAACGGAACGCAGCTGACAACGAAGATAAAGGATGGTTGCCGAAATTACGACTCTTTTTGTATCTTTTTGGATAAAAATAAATAAAGAATATTCTGAGATTCCTGAAAATTACGTTAATGTATTTCCGCAGTTCATTAGAACTTCTTCTAAACAAACGTAACTTCTGCGTGCGTTTTCCATAAATCATATGGTAATTGTTATGGCAAACGTTCTTATATTGTATCTACACTTTATTGGTTTTAGCGCAGTACTACATTGGCATTTCGGTCTCATCATTTCGCAGTTTGAAATTACTAAATGTAACTGTAAGCAAGGCAATAATGCATCAGGGATTAGACCATGTGAATGAACATCAGGAATAAATATATAACGATTGGCATTGCCTTTACATTTTTGAAAATCATTGTTAACTGGAAAGCAAGAAGCTGGAAGAGAGTTTCACAAGCAAGAGAATAAACTGTTAGCAAAGAACTTATAATAATATGAGAAGAAAAAAAATACAAAATTAAAACAATAAAAGAACTGGAATTATGAAGACAGAAGGTAACGATTGACATTGCGTAGAAAATTTTGAAGCTCAAAGTTACGTGGAAAGTAAAGATACTCAAATAAATGGGTACCATTGTAATCTGAGTGTTTCGACAGAAATAAATAACGTTGGGCGAAGTGAATAGTTTATCCACATTAATTTTATTAACGCTCTGTCCTTAACTTCATATCGAGCACTAGGGATAAAAAATCTGCTTGCCTAAAATACCTTTCCACCAATAAACTACTGTATAAACAGCTATTTTGAACTGAGCACCATTACAATTTAACAACACACACACACACACACACACACACATATATATATATATATTAACTACACACACACACATATATATATATATTAACTACACACACACATATATATATATAAAGAAAGAGAGAGTGAGAGAATGTGTGTGTGTAATACACTTATTAAAAAAAAATATATATATATATACTTCACACACACACACATATATATATATTAACTACACACACACATATATATATAAAGAAAGAGAGAGTGAGAGAATGTGTGTGTATGTAATACACTTAATAATATATATATATATATATATATATATATATACATACTTCATTTGTAAACGCGTTATTACACGACCTAGATTTCTAACATGTGGTGTCTTCAGATAATTTGCAATAACACTCACGTAACGGTATATATATATATATATATATATGTATAAGAGAGTTAGAGAGAGAGAGTATGAGAGAGAGAGTATGAGAGAGAGAGAGTGTGTGTGTAATACACTTAATTTTATTCATTACAAATTATATTACTGTGAAAATGAGTCACCCAAATTTTTTTAATTATACTCCAAATGAAAGGTTGTTTGGAACCTATTCGATTTCTTCACTTTTCGTTAATTTATTACTTTGACTCATCGATCTGTCTCTCTTCATTTCCCTGACTCTGTTTGTCGGCCAACCTGTCTGTATGCCCGTCTCCTCTTCCTCTGGATAGATATCCTTTTTTGATCGCCATTAAAACTGATCACTGGCCACGTGCCACACACAAAGCATTGCGAAATTTCAAAAGAACCAGTCGGGCGTTTTGTGGCCTAGTCGTATTCCCGCTGAGACCTGGCTTTGTCACGATGAAACCTGCTCACTCACTAAGATCAATTCTGAAATGAGCTGAGCCAGCCAGGCGCACTGTCTCCCTCACTATGATATCGGCTGATCAAAATTGGCGCAAGTGTGACTAAAACTCTGAGCCAGTGCCCCAGTAAAGGGGTCAATTTCATTTTGGCTTTTTCCCTTTGATCTTTCATAGTATAATATATTCTTGAAATCAACATATCTTAATGAAGATACAGTTTTTGACATTTTAAAACTTCTGGGTATGACGATAAACTACATCAGGCAGTAAGGCCTCTGATCGGGAGATTTTGAATAGCATGGAACTACGTCTTCATTGCTGTTGTTCCCAGGTTCAACCTGACCTGGGGTGGTGGCACCTGTTACGGTCCCAGGTACCGGCAAATACTGAATCCCCGAAGAAAAACAAAACACAAAGAATGTGTAAAATGTATTTTTCTAATAGATATACTCGCAATATATTTCTTTATACAATTTTTGCACGTTCGAATACTGGCAAAGGATGCATATTTTCTTAACAAAAAGTCTCGTGTATTCAGGCTGGTGGATATATATATATATATATATATATATATTACGTTACACTTAAATGACAATTCTAACATATTCCGACATTTAAAACACCACGGCTATCAACGCACACTTTTTAGAAAAACGCTTGTTGAAAATACATGTATACTTAGACAAAAAATAATAAACGGAAACTTAAAATTCTAGAAGCTATCTACATCAAACAGTTTAAACCAAGCCTAAATAAAATAAATTTCGACACCTCCACTAACATACTCCAATGCCTATAATCGACAGGAGAGGTCATAGTTACTACTCTTACCCCCTCTACCCATAGTAGCAGCAGTTCGCAGACCAATCCCCTCACGCCACTATACCCTCATGTGACCAAGAACCCCCCACCACCATTTCGTCACCGCCTGCGTCCATCTACCACGCTAAAAATGGACCTGTCTCCGTGGTTTAATTTTCTTTGTTTAATTCCACTCTGTTAATAATTTAAATATTCTATGTTCACAATATATTAAATGTTCATCCTTTGATAATGGCTTATGTAAGCCGAAAGCTCAGACCCGCTAAAAGAAATCAACAATTACTGCGATTTCTTGTCGTCTTTTAATGGCAGCACTATCAAGCTAATCAGATCATACGAAGGATCTTACACAAAATAAATAGACAGAACTTGTCTATATTATTCAATGAAACATGTATTAATGAAAAAATGCTGCCAAAATACACACAATATATATATATATATATATATATATATATATATATATATATATATACTGCTTAATTATAGAAAAACAGAATATCTATTCAAATAGAAGCATAGATTAAAGAAAATCTTCAAACAAATAAATTTAAATAAGTTTTACTTTCACGGCTTCTGCTCCGATGAACTTCGCTCACTGGTGCTCCCAATATATGAATTTACTCGAGCTACAAGATTAGCAACTAGGTCCTACCCTTTTACTATGAAATTAATAAATTGGAAACGCACCAGCAGCTTTTTTCTCGCACTTCCCGCTTGCGGAATTCCCTTCCGTTTACTTGCTTTCCCGACAGCTACAATCTTCAAGAATTCAAATGTAAAGTCAATAGTCATCTCCTGTCTCACTAACTTACATCCTCTCTCTCATGCTTTTTTCTTCGTCCACTCCACTCTCATCAGCATTCTCATCCTACTCTCGCCCACTTCCTGACACCCCCTATAACCTGTCACTTTTTCTTATAACTTTCCTCCTATGTAAAAACAGTGGCAGTAAAATGTTAACTCCAGACCTGAACAGGTTAAGACTTTGGTGATAGGGGAAACATCATTTTGGGAGTCTGTTCCAAAAGGCAGTAAATAAGCTTTTCTAAACAGCAACCTCTGTACAAAGCCCAAGGACCACTCGAGGTAGAGGGTTACGTTAAGGTGAGGGGAAGATAATTGTTAACTCATGACTCGAACAGGTTGAGATTATAGTGATCGGGGAGATATCCTCTTTGGGATCTGTTCCACAAGGCAGTGAAAAAGATCTTTTTTTACAGTAAGGTTAATTTTATACAAGGCCCGAGAATCACACGAGAAGAGCTTTACGAGGGTTTAAGGTTTAGTTTATACGTATAGGAGAGGAAGATGACGGTTAATTCTAGACTTGAACAGGTTAAGATTGTAGTGCTCGAGGAAATACTCTCTTGGGAGTCTGTTCCACAGAGCAGTTTAGAAGCTTTTTGAGTGGAAATTCTTGCTGATGTGTGTTCATATCTATCTATCTATCTATCTATCTATCTATCTATCTATCTATCTATCTATCTATCATCATTCTGTTCAATATCTATTTATCTATCTATCTATTTCAGTCTGTCAATATCATATCTATCTATCTATCTATCTATCTATCTATCTATCTATCTATCTATCTATCTATCACATTCTGTTCAATATCTGTTTATCTATCTATCTATATCAGTCTGCTCATATCTATCTATCTATCTATCTATCTTCTATCTATCTATCTATCTATCTATCTATCATTCTGTTCAATATCTATCTATCTATCTATCTATTTCAGTCTGCTCAATATCTATCTATCTATCTATCTATCTATCCATCTATCTATCTATCTATCTATCTATCTATCTATCTATCTATCTATCCCATTCTGTTCAATATCTATCTATCTATCTATCTATCTATCTATCTATCTATCTATCTATCTATCTATCTATCTCAGTGTATTTCTCTCTAGTTGCAAACGATAGAAAGGTACAGCGGCATCGATAACCCTGACAAATACTTTTCGAAATGGTAGTCTTTTTTAACCGTAAGGCTCGTTCTATACAAGGCTCTTGAGGCATTCGAGTTAGAGAGTTTCTTTAAGAGGTAGTTTATATAGATAGGAAGGGCAGATAATGGTTAACTCGGGACTTGAACGGGTTAGGATTGTAGCGATCGGAGAAACATTCTCTTTGGAGTCTGTTCTGCAAGACAGTAAATAAGCTTTTTTTGACAGTAAGGTTCACTGTGTACAAGACCCGGTGACCACTCGAGATAGAGGCGTTACGTTCAAGGTTAATTTATATGGATAAGAGGGTAAGAAAACGGTTAACTCTAGACTTGAACAAGTTAAGATTGTAGAGAAATATCTTCTTGGCAGTTTGTTCCACAGATAAGTGGCTTGCAGGAAGAAGTAGTTTGAGTAGAACTTAATTTTCGTCAATGGAATAGATAAGAAATTTGGGTGTTTTGCAGCTATATAAGTAGCATGGTGGGTCCGTGAAGGTTAGATTTGTTCGTTCGACCGCATTCTATGGAAGTGAGGACAGAGCAGTGAAAGACTAGCCATATCTCGCCTGGGAGAGAGATGTTGGAGGGCAGCCTTTGAGATTTCACTCGCTCGATCGACTAAGTCGATTAAAAAATGTTTAAATCGTTTCTAACACGTTCAAAACTTTAATTAAAATCTCATTTTTTGTTTTCTGTCAGCGATTCACGCTGTTTACGTAAGGCGACTATTAAGAAAATGGAGTCGGCCGTGTAAATTTTCCCTCGCTCTCGACCGCCGGTCGAGTGATTTTTTTTTTCAAATCTCAAAGGCTGTTAGAGGGTAGAAAAATTTTTTTCTAAGATGAACTCGTTGACGCATTTGAACTCGCTCAAATCTAAAAAAGTTATGACAGTACTTCACTTTTGGCCTGCTCTGGTTCTTATAAAGATAGAGAATATAATGAGGGGTCAGGTACTTATTAGACGTGTACAAGGAGCCGATCAATTTACGTGCATATAGAGCAGGGGTCAGCAACCTACAGCACACGTGCCACACTTCCAATGGCACGCAAATTGTGTAAAACTCAAAGTAACAAAGCATATGGCTGATATTGAGCAATTCGATAAGACTGTGTAAGAAAAAGGCTCTCATTAATAATAAAAACTTAAAAAACAGTTTATTTTTATTAATGTACTAAACTTGTCGGAACAGAAACCATGAAAATATTTGCTGAAGAGACATTGGGATGTTACATCCCATTGGTGAGAAAGTGTTTGAAGTTGACCTGCTAGGTTTATATATTTGTCACTATTAAGCATCAGAAGGTGTCATGGTTTAACCACATCACATGGTATAGCAGTCTCTGCAAGACTATCCTGCAAGTCACTGTTGAAGGCACATGGAAGTGGGGAGAGCAATGACATCATCAAAGAGGGGATAGACATGACAAGGTCAAAACTCTCCACCAACAGATCATCATTGAATCTGTCAAAGAAGTGATGATGAGGATTCTTCAATATTCATCTTCGTTACCACTGTGGATATTCGAGAAGAAAGATAATCTACATTGCTCAAGGGTAACCTGAAAGTCTGAACCAAGAAATTTCCAATGGCACAATTTCTTGAACAAAGGAAGTTTCTGGAAGAGGAAAATTTAGAAAAGTCTGCTGCTATTCTAAACTGTTGGACATTCCTCCTGAGATCTTTCATCTTTTTGAAGAAAATTGCTTTCGTTGTTCTTTTAGGTTTTGGTGCAACTTATTCCTGTGAGCAAATTTTCTCTCACACAAAAGCAGTGTTAAGTCCACAAAAAACATCTGAACATTTCAAAAATAGAGTAACTCAACTCAAAGTAACAAAATTCGTTGCCAATATTAAGCAGTTATTATTAGCAGTTGGTTAAGACCATCCAAGGGCAAGGCTCCCATTAATATCAAAAACTTCTAAAAACAGTTTGTTTCTATTAATGTGGTTTATGCATTATTTTATATAGTACTATATGAAATATACAAATATATATAAAATGCATAAATCTCTTTACAAATTGTTCATTATTTAATCATAATTTTGTTATCTTGTTATTCAAACATGTGTCATATTAACAAAATAAAAGTACATTAATTCTTCTATCTATCTATCTATCTATCTATCTATCTATCTATCTATCTATATATATATATATATATATAGATATAGATATATACATATTCAGAAATAATAACATGGATATGTTAGAATATCACTACAAAAGTAGCTATTTTGTTTCGATACTTCTTGTGTCTTGTCAAGTGATGTGTAAACCATATCACTTGACAAGACACAAGAAGTGTCGAAACAAAATAGCTATTTTGTAATGATATTCTAATATATCCGTGTTATCATTTCTGAATAAATATTATTAGCTCTACTTTGTATTGGGCACTTTTTTAAGAATAGTGTTTCTTGGATAAGGAATATTATTCCATCCATACTTACACTACACTCGGAATTATATATATATATATATGTGTGTGTGTGTGTGTGTGTGTGTGTGTGCGTGTGTGTGTGTGTGTGTGTGTATATATATATATATAAAGATATGAAAATTAAATTCGGTTTGATTCGATAATTAAAAAACATTCTTTTTGCAATTCGTCAGACAATTTTTGCGTGAATCTGAATAATTTATGTAATATTTTACCATATCGTCATATTTATAATATTCAGGACATTACTTAGTCAAGCGCCGCCGTAGTATATTTTTTTAGCATAAATACTTGACTATGACAAACGTAGCATAAGACTGTGATCATAGAGCAACAACATAGAAAGAAAAGAAATAAATATAGAAGACTCGTGAGTGATGAAGAGTTGCTTTATATATATATATATATATATATATATATATATATATATATATATATATATAAAGCAACTATTTATCACTCACGAGTCTCCTATATTTCTTTCTTTTATATATATATATATATATAAAGATTTCAGTGCGCTGCGTGCTGGCCATCAGTGATCAGTAGATGCTACTCTACGCATGCGTCGGGAGTTTGCGCGTTGCCTGCATTTGCGTTACTGCTGCGATCGCTTTGAGTCTGGCTCGTTCTTTCTTCCCACAATGCACTTCAGCTGTCGTTACTTTGGTTTATTGTTATTTAGTCAAGCCAGCGAATTCCTCCATTCCATAGAGGCGCCTGTTTAATAGCCAAGCAAGTGAACTGCCGCTAGAAGCTAATAAAAATTACATTACAGTATATTTCATCACCCCGATTCCACTCGAGCGAATCGACGAGCCGCGTATAGGGCGTGAAGTAGTAACAAGCTAGAGTGCTGCAGACATAATTTTGTTGATCCTCATTGGGGATCTACTCTTCAAGCTTTGATCTTTACTAATCTAAGCTTATGTACCATCAGTGAATTTTATTCTTATTGGTTAGTGCGATATAAAATAACAACGTAGTTATGTTAAAGCGATAATTCATTTAATTCTGTATCTTGTCACTTCAGAACGTAGACGATAATGGCTCTCCCCACTTCTTAGCAATTGTAACTATTATTAGATTGATAAATAGATAGATAGATAGATAGATAGATAGATAGATAAAAGCAGACTGAGATAGATAGATAGATAGATAGATAGATAGATAGATAAGAGCAGACTGAGATAGATAGATAGATAGATGCATGCGAACAGTGTGACATAGATAGATAGATAGATAGATAAGAGCAGACTGAGATAGATAGATAGATAGATAGATAGATGCAAACAGTGTGACATAGATAGATAGATAGATAGATAAGAGCAGACTGAGATAGATAGATAGATAGATAGATAGATAGATAGATAGATGCATGCGAACAGTGTGACATAGATAGATAGATAGATAAGAGCAGACTGAGATAGATAGATAGATAGATAGATAGATAGATAGATAGATAGATAGATGCAAACAGTGTGAGATAGATAGATAGATAGATAGATAGATAGATAGATAGATGCAAACAGTGTGACATAGATAGATAGATAGATAGATAGATAGATAGATAGATAGATGCAAACAGACATAGATAGATGATAGATAGATAGATAGATAGATAGATAGATAGATAGATAGATAGATAGATAGATAGATAGATAGATAGATAGATAGATAGATAGATAGATAGATAGATAGATAGATAGATAGATAGATAGATAGATAGATAGATAGATAGATAGATAGATAGATAGATAGATAGATATGAACAGACTGAGATAGATACAAACTGTGATATATATATATATATATATAGATAGATAGATAGATAGATAGATAGATAGATAGATAGATAGATAGATAGATAGATAGATAAGAGCAGGATGAGATAGATAGATAGATAGATAGATAGATAGATAGATAGATAGATAGATAGATAGACGCATGTAAACAGTGTGACATAGATAGATAGATAGATAGATAGATAGATAGATAGATAGATAGACGCATGTAAACAGTGTGACATAGATAGATAGATAGATAGATAGATAGATAGATAGATAGATAGATAGATAGATAGATAGCATAGTAAACAGTGTGAAACAGTAGATAGATAGATAGATAGATAGATAGATAGATAGATAGATAGATAGATAGATAGATATGAACACAGCTGAGATAGATAGATATTTTTGTTTTTATTAATGTTATTTCAGTACAAGTCTCAAGAGCTGCTCAAGTTAGAAATCCAGAATAAGGTTTGAGTAATAAAATGAGGAGGAATTAGAAAGTACACATCATGAGGATATGGGGAAGAGATAACGATTAACCCTAGATCTGAAGAAGTTACGATTATATTTTTCGGGATAAGAATCATGCGAGAGTCTCTTTTACAAAGTATCTTTTTTTATCTTTTTTTACTTCCCGATCATTACTAAGTGCCCATCTCTTGTAGTTAGGCTATGTTAGACTAAGTAATTGTATTTCATGTAGATAAAATGTTTCGTTTTAATTAAGTTCAAATTCGTCAGCTACACCATCACGAAGTCAGAGAGCTAAATATGATTTAACTCGACACGGTTCGTGGGTTGTTAGATCAGATTACCTACCATTTTTCTATGGTGAATCATCATGAAACATTTGTTGGGCAAGCCCCCTAGCGCGGGATACCAAACTGTCAAATCTAGCGAATTGATTCGATAGAAGGTACTACTGATTACTGCTTCTGTGGTTTGTATTGAAGATTTCATTAAAACCCTTGCTTTGTTAAATTTCAAACTGCAGTTTCTTTTTTAGGCAGGCTACCTAAAAGACTTACACATTTCTAGGATTATTTGAATGAATGGATATGGAAGCATGCTCTACCAAAATCTTTGCCATTTCTTGGATAAACAGCCTCTACCGACTGGACCATGTTTGTTCATTTTTCGTTTTGTGATATGTTTGTTCACTATTTGAATTGAGATTTAAATTTTTAGATATAGACGTAAGGGCATCACATGTACTGCAGACAGAGTAGACGTGGTGTTTCTTTGGGCACGAGAGACTGACGGAACCCAACCTTCTCCAGGCTGGTGAGAATTCAGAGTTTTCCTTCTCCTAGACAGGCTGCCATCTAAAGATGTAGAATTCAGTCTGTCCTGCTATTTTACCAACAGTTTGAAGAAGAAGAGATGGATTCATATATTTCCTAAGTGAATGCAATGAATCCGGCTGGAATTCGAACTCGGCTCTACGATTCCTCAACCCGAGCAGCTATCAGTTAATCGGCTCTACGATTCCTCTACCCGAGGAGGTATCCACTACTCTAACAATTTGTCATTTTATACAACTAAACCACATTTCAAATCTTTTTAAATTTTCCCTTATAAATAAATAACAGTATAGCACGGCGTTGCTCGGGTGTAATGAAAGCTCTAAAACTTATCCATGACTAAAGAATATTTGTGTGAAGTTTGGTGAGAATCGGATAAAAATTATGGATTTGTATAAAGGACATACAGACAGATAAACAGACAGACACACACACACACAAACATCTTGCTTTTTTATATATATATTAGAGATTTCCTGCACTATTGTAAGAAATGCAACCTTGAAACTTCTGAATATCGTTTCTTATGTCTTTGTGTATGAGTGTATCAAATTTGATTAAAATCGGACAACTCCTTCTATAACTCGATTTTTTTGATTATCGATTTTCGATATTTATCGGGGGTACCTCGACACAAAACTTAGCTAAGAACACTCGCAGACGCTTATAGTACAACTGTGTAAATCTTCAAGAAAATCGGTTCAACCGTTTCGGAGTCTATAGGTAACGGATACACACACACAGACAAAGTTCCATTTATAAATAAGTTTAAATTTTTTATTTCTCTCTAAGCAAGACAGTACTACCACCGGTGTGCAGTCAGTTACAATGAGAGGAGAGGGAATAGAGAAAAGAAAACAGTATAGGTGATGATGTAGAAAGGGTAAGAGAGAGGTAGAAGTCACGGAGATAGAAGATGGTAATTGTGATAGCATTTAAACTTTTAGAGATTTTAGCTATCAGAGAAGCAAACATGGAGAAGAGAGTTCCACAGGTGGGTAACGCGAGAAAAGAAACTAATGGAGTAGAACTGGCGGTTACATTTGGCTACTTTGACGGTAAAAGGGTAGAATTTAGTTGAAAATCTAGTTGCACGGTTAAACTCATGAGGACGGGGCACCAGGGAACAAAGATCGTCAGAACAGAAGAAATATTTGTAGAAAAGATAGAGGGAAGTCGCAATCCGTCGTTGAGAAAGTGGCTCAAGGCGAGCAACTAATTAACATTGCAGATCCTCCTTTGAATTTTGTCAAGGACCCCGAGATGAACAGCAGGAGCACGCGACCAGGTATGGCAACAGTATTCAATGCACGGACGAATGGTAGATTTATAAATGAAAAAAACTTCCTGGTTAGGCACAGAGTCACAGTCATTTTATCAGTGAATGTAGCTATTGAGTCAAGATATTCTTTCCCCTTGAGATTGGCCGAGAGAGTAAGGCTGAGGAGGCGCAGATTATTGTTTTCTGAGATACTTATTAATGAAAGACAAGAGATCATCTCTATGGCGGTTAAAGGAGAGAAGCTTAATTTTGGAAGCATTAAAATTTATAAGCTGTTTCTTAACTCAGTTCATCATCGATTGGAGGTCCTTTCTGAGAGCAGAAGCGAGATTTATTTTGTCAGCTTGGGCAGAATTCATATTGAGACGGGAGTAGATGGTGGTGTCATCTGCATAGATGCCAACTTGGAGATTGATTAGTTCAGGAAGATCATTGGTAAATATCAGGAAAAGTGTACAATTTAGTAAAGAGCCTTGAGAGACACCCGCGTTCACCTGAAAGGATTCTGAAGTATGCCCATTCAGAGCTACCAACAATTTACGATTTGACAGGAATGATTGGATTATCTTATAGCCCTGTAGCTTTTGCTAAAGGCAACCATGTCAAACACTATTAACTGCTTTCTAGATATCTAGAGCAACAGCCCGAGCCTCACCGTTCTTATAAATGGCCTGATATATGTAATCAATGATGGCCGTTAGCACATCAGCAGTAGACCTGTCGAAGCGGAAGCCATACTGCTTATCAGAAAATAATTTGTTGGATGTGAAATGCTGGATCAATTCAGTATTAATAATAATAACGTACATTTTGCCGAAAGTATGTAAGAGGCTGGTAAGTCGATAGAAGGCTCGCCAGAGTTTTTAAAGACAAGAATTCAAGAGGCGGACTTCGAGCAAGAAGTGGAGTAAGAAGCAGTAAGGTAATAGTTATATAGTTTTGGAGAGGACAGGAAAGAGTTGAGGGGCACATTTCTTAAGGACGATGACTGGAAAACCATCACATTCACTTGCTTTAGCGGCTTATATCACACAGCTGTGCCTCAGTTCTAGGAGTGAAGTAAGGTGTGGGTACTCCAGATCAGTCAAGTGTGAAGCTGTAAGAGCAAAGCGCCCTGCCTTTTCCGCTGTGGCAGTGAGTAGTGGAGGGATCGAAATCTGCTGTTGTTTAGCACACTTTGACAGAGCCGCCTGTACTCCTTAGAGATAAACTTGCAGAATTCTATAAGCTACTTCATTCTATTAGCAAACAACAGATTGGCATCATTTGGGACTCGCTTGCATTCATTGCGAGAAGAGACAAAGAGGTGCTTATTATGGTTAGACCCGGTATCACGGTATAGCTGCAAAAAGTGGTTCTTGTGGACAATGGCACCCGAGCAATCAGGAGAGAATCACGAGTAAAGATGAGGCTTAAGCCGGAAGTTCCTGAATGTGATAAAAGCATCCATGTCGACTTTCATCCAGGAAGAGACCTCGGATGCACAACCTGGATGTACTTTCTTCATCATTACCCAAAAGATAATATCGCTTCCCCTCATGTATCATATTTGGAGGTGGTTCTTGTGGACAATGGCGCCCGAGCAATCAGGAGAGAATCAAGAGTAAAGATGAGGCTTAAACCGGAAGTTCCTGAATGTGATGAAAGCATCTATGTGGACTTTCATCCAGGAAGAGACCTCGGATGCACAACCTGGATCTATTTTCTTCATCATTACCCAAAAGATAATATCGCTTCCCCTCATGTATCATATCTTTAGAGGTTTCCCCTGCCTCTACGTTTTTTCTAAGGGCTGCTATTTCAGTATTAATAATAATAACGAACATTTTGCCAAATAAGGCGATAGAGGGCTCGCCAGAGTTTTTAAAGACAAGAATTAAAGAGGAGGACTTCAAGCAAGAAGTGAAGTAAGAAGCTGCAAGGTAATAGTTATATAGTTTTAGAGAGGACAGGAAAGATTTGAAGGACACCTGTTCTTCTTCAACCTGTTCTATCCCCGAGGAATTTGTTCTCGACTGTAAAATTTCCTCTTACCCTCCCTCTAACACATGGCGATCTTTTATGGTATTGGAGTTAATTACTCCGATTTGATATGCCCATCGTCTACCCCTGGCTCCATGCTGGCTTTCATCAAAGAAGAGACCTCGGATGCAAAGTCTTCAACAGGAAGACTAAGAACTTCAGGGACCTCACAAAGTTGCAGAACGCATCCCAGTCTGCTCTTTGATAGCAGTAAGATATTCTGTCAGTAGAAGGTTCATGAAAGAAAAGGGTGTGGAAGGAGATATTAACGAAAACAACGGCAAAACAGGATTGCAAAAAGGGCAAGAGTAAGGGATAGAAGTGAAGCAAGGATCTAGCACTGAGCCATCAGTAAGTCTTGCGGAGTTATTGCATATAAAATTTAAATTCTGAATCATTCACTGTCTTTCCAGTGCAAAATGAAATTTAAGAACAAATTTAGATATTGCAAAAGTTAATTTCAACTGCAATTTCCAGCAGAACATTTTTAAAACACCGTCAGTCAGTTAAGTGCCATACGTGATACACGCTTAAGGAGATCATGTCTCGAAAGAGAGATGACTTACTGGGTAGAAGATTATCCCGCAGTAGATTGCCATTACTTTCTGCAGTAGACTGGTTGCCAGTCAAGGCTATAGAACCCAATGTGTTCCTTTATTTAACCCATAAATGAACGGAAGAGACGGATTAATACCTTATCCAATGGTATTTGTGCGTAAGTGAATGAAAGGATATCCACTGTACCTTAACGCACATCCTTATATATATATATATATATATATATATATATATATATATATATATATATTAATCCACATACAAGCCTGTTTCGCTGCAGGGCAGCTCATCAGTGTGGCTAGAGACATTCACTTGCTTCTGGTATATATATATATATATGGTTATGGGTTATTATATATATATATATATATATATATATATATATGGGTTATGGTTATATATATATATATATATATATATATATATATATAT
>JBBBDQ010000185.1:1660000-1705000 GCA_037127315.1 Ascarosepion bandense
AATATTTTTATTTTTAGAAAATTTTAGTAAAGAAATTCTTTTTAAAATATGTTACTCCCACCTCCACTTATTAATTTCATGAAATTTCGCACAGAACCTTCCTATTCCCTGACAATTTTTTTGTTAAAATTAGAAGTCTTTGGAGATTGTAAATCACCTACTTTTTTTTAAAAATTAGTGCTATCTAAATGAAAATCTGCTCTGAATTGAAAAATAATGAATCCAATAAAACTATGACATTACTTCATTAGAAAAGCATTTAATTGCTTTTGTAAATAAATATTATTAAGTACGTTATTATCTGAAGAAAAATTCTTTTGATGAATAATGAATTTTTACAAGATTTTTTTCAATTTTTTTACATTTTAATTATAATAGTTCATAATAGTTTAAAATTGTGTAAAATTCTTTATTGGGCTTTTCTTGGAGGTTATAGTAATGATTAAGTGAAAACGAAATTTACGAGTCCAAAATTGCAATGATTATTAAACATTGTGTTGCCACCTACTTTTAAAGTATTTTTCGTATACTTAATACGTTCCATTTTTCATGTATGGTTGACTAAAATTGTCATTATTATGAAAAGGTTACGTAATTTAAGAGTTTTTCCCCCTTCTCTTAGAATTATGAAAATTGTCATTTATGGTCATTCATAGCAGCTATCATCGCTTCGTCATTCAACAGTCCGTCAGACGTTCGATCAGATGAACAGGACTAATCGTTGTATATTACTTTTTTATGCTATAATTAATATTTGTTTTAAATCAGATTAAATTGACTTTCAATTTTCTAATTTTGCTAAAATAAAGTGTCAGAAATCTTCTGAAATATTTTTTAAATCGATGAATTTTTGTTTGTTTACAAATTTTTTTAAATTAAGAAAATGGCCACTTTTAAGAAAGTTTTAAGAAATAGAAATTAAATGTGACATTCTAATCTATATAATTTCTATTTGAAATACACCAGAATTTTTTACTTAATGGAAATAAAAAATATAATCATTAAGCTTTTAATTAAATCTAAAATAAAATCTTCAAGAATGTTTTTATATTTTAAAAATTTCATTTTAAACTTAAGTATTGAAAAGTTTTATGCCGAAATAGTGAAGGTACCTAATATATATATATATATATATATATATATATATAAAACATACCACACTTGGTATACAATCCAGGAAAATTCCGATAGAGACGAACTCAAGAGAACTCATTGTTAAATTCATTTATTTAATTTAACAGGGTAATATAATTTATAAAAGATTTTAGATTATTACAGTGGGTAATACATATTTCACCGCTTCTTGATGTTATTATCGCGGCTCGTCAGCCGAGATAATAACATCAGAGCGGTGAAATATGTCTTATCTATTGTAATAATCTAAAATCTTATATATATATATATATATATATATATATATATATATAATGATAATAATAACTACTTAGACTCTGTAAGAATGCACTCCGTAAATTTATGCCAATATAAACTTTCGAAAAAACCATTAACAAACAGAACCTAAACCCGTTACAATCCGGCGTACTAAGTCGTCGGATAAATGGGGAGAAAAAAAAAGAAACCAGCGGAACAAGAACAAACATTCAAGATTCCGCAGTAAAGAAAAAAATACCCAAACGGAACCAAACACAAGAAAAAGTGCTCAATACGAAAGTACTAAAATACAATAGTAGAGCAAAAACACACTCATATATATATATGAGAAACAATGCAAAAATAATAATAAATAATAATAAACAAAAATGCAAAAATAATAATAAAATGCAAATAATGCAAAAATTAAGAAAAACTTCCTTCTTCTTCCGCTATATTCCATTCTCAGATGAGGCTTTAATGAAAGCGGAACTGGTTAAATTTATAACTATATATATATATATAGGAAACGTTTATAAATTTAACCAGTTCCGCTTTCATTAAAGCCTCATCTGAGAATGGAATATAGCGGAAGAGAAGGAAGTTTTTCTTAATTTTTGCATTATTTGCATTTTATTATTATTTTTGCATTTTATATATATATAGCGAGGCATAAAATCATTCATTATCTAACTGAGTATATTCATATATATATATATATATATATATATATATATATATATATATATATATATTGACATATATTTATAAATGTGCATATGAGGGTACACATAATTATAGTATTATTATTCAGGTGTTAATAAAACAGTGCTCAATGTATGAACAGAGCTGTATTATATATATATATATATATATATATATATATATATATATATATATATATATAACAAATGTGGAGATGCATTTCAATTAACTCAACAATGCTGTTTTTGGCATACGTCTTCGAAGTTTCGTGAAGATATTGTTCTAATGTCTTCAATCTTCATGGACCCTGTTTATTCCTATTAACACACTATATGGATATCTCTTACTCCCATATAAAAAAAAAAACTGCCACGAAGCATCATTATAATCCGATAATATATTTATATATAGGCATGTGCACTAACATCTGTTTCGCTGTATCACAGCTCATCAGTACGGCTAGACATCCTATTCTAGCCTGGATTGAAACCCGACCGCATTGACATCAGTCAGTGATACTACCTCTGGACTATAGGCGCTCCGTAGCACAGTAAATTAAAAATATCTATCTATCTATCTATCTATCTATCTATCTATCTATCTATCTATCTATCTATATATATATATATATATAATTAGATAGGTGTGAGTTTGTGAGCCTGGGTTTCACGCTTTTGGGATATTTCTATTAATACACACACACACACACACACACAAACACACACACACACACACACACACTCACATATATATATATATATATATATTATATGGTATGTAATTTGAATATATTAATCGTTAATATATACAGAATTCTCTTTAATTTATCGCACATGCATGTATACTATTCTTATATATATTATACATATCTATCTATCTATCTATCTATCTATCTATCTATCTATTTCAGTCTGTTCAATATCTATCTATCTATCTATCTATCTATCTATCTATCTATCTATCTATCTCTACGCTCACACACACTGTTATATATATTAAATTGACTAATTATTAATTTTTAAAAATAATGCATTTTAATTAGTCTTTAACCGACTTTTAGAATATCATTCTTTCCCTAATTCCAAAAATGATTGCATGCAATCTCCAAATTTTTAGCCTGTTCCTTTATTTCTCGTCGCAGTATTGTCACCATTTAACATCAACGACAGTAGCAGATGTCATGTATTTGCAACTACAATATGTTACCCAAAATAAGTAGTCGTCTTTATCGACATTCCCCACAATATTTGTTTTCCCTAATCAAACTACAAATGATACTAATGAAGGCGAAAACACTGTTGGAAATCGTTAATTTGCAGGATTAATAAAAACATATTTAGTTAATATGCAGAACATCGGCAAAAAAAAAAAAAATGAGTGGAAGTAGCAGCCACAGTAGGAGTAGTGAAAGGAATTTCGAAAGGATAGAATTGTTGCAACGAATTCTTCTAAATATAGGAGAAATGTCAATTACGATGTTTGTGCCTGCTTCAACGAGCAACCAGCACTTCTGAAAATGTAATAAGATAATAATAATAATAATAATAATAATAATAATAATGATGATAATAATAATAATTTATACATACTAATTATAACACAGCCTGGTCAGACATCAATGATTCAGGCAATAATTATATCAATTAGTTCAGCTGCTAAATCAAAGTTGAAATCTTTGAATCCATTGTTATGGAATTTTTATTTTATTTTATTAGGAATTAAAAAAGAAATATATAATGGAAAACATGTGATGTTCGTATCTAAACATTTTTACTGTGCGATTATGTTAAAAAAAATCGAAATTTCTGACTAAGCAGAGATTAGTATTTGGTACATGGCTACAAATATGGTGCTACTGGTGATGGTCGAATTCTAGCTATGCGCTGCGTTCGACAGTTACGTGGGCGGCGATGGTTCTCCACAACTTTCTGCTTTTTCTTTAACTTAACAATACATTCTATTTACGGTAGGCATGATTAAATCTTATTCGTTCTCTTCTTTCTATCTATTAAGTTCCGTAAATAACCGTTACAGAATTTATCTAAGCATAGCACAATATATAGGCCCCAGGATACTCTTGCCAATAGATTTAATACAACAGTTACTAATATATATATATATATATATATATATATATATATATATATATAATTGAATAGATAAAAAATTCTGATCATTCGTTTATGATCATTATATGTAGCCTACATATATTGTATATTCTGTTTTTTATCTATCTATCTATCTATCTATCTATCTATCTATCTATTCGTTAAACTTCTCTATCTATCTATCTATCTATCTATCTATCTATCTATTCGTTCAAATTCGTTCAAATCTATCTATCTATCTATCTATCTATCTATCTATTCGTTCAAACTCTATCTATCTATCTATCTGTCTATCTATTCGTTCAAACTCTATCTATCTATCTATCTATCTATCTATCTATTCGTTCAAACTCTATCTATCTATCTATCTATTCGTTCAAACTCTATCTATCTATCTATTTATCTATCTATTCGTTCAAACTCTATCTATCTATCTATCTATCTATCTATCTATCTATCTATCTATTCGTTCAAACTCTATCTATCTATCTATCTATCTATCTATCTATCTATCTATCTCAGTTTGCACTTGTCTGTCTAACTATCTCTATATCTAAATATTGTCAAATTTAGAGTATGTGTAGAAGAAACAAAATTAATAAAAAGATTTTCTAAGCCCCGCTTTGATGTGGCACAAGGCCGAAAGTACAGTGAGGATCAAGAAGACAAATAGAAAAACTGTACTTAGTCATCCTTTTTCCGCCCTCTGAGGAACATTATCAAAGCAATATCTATCTATTTATCTATATATCTGAGACGTCTCTTATCTATCTTTGTAGAAAGGTGAGAGCAACTGTTCTGGCCGAAATTTGAACGCGTTATTTAACCGTCCATGATTTTGTATACCGTTGTTTGTTGATCAGTGAATCAAGTTAAGTGCCATACGGGATACACGCTTGGGCAATCATGTCTCGAAAGAGACATGACTGACTGGGCAGAAGATTTTCCCGCAGTAAGCTGCAATTACTTTCTACTGTAGACTGATTGTCAACCAAAGCTATAGAACCCAATCTAGTTATTTGACTCATAGCTAGAGGATGAAGAAATGTGTTTATTATTAAGAAGTAATTAATGGGAGATCGGTTTATTACTTCATAACAATAGATAACCGATCCCCCTCTTTATGCCCAATACAACCCTTAATCATGTCTCCAACTATTATATTCAGTCAGTCAGTTAAGTGCCATACGTGATACACGCTTGGACGACCATGTTTCGAAAGAGACATGACTGACTCGTCAGAAGATTTTCCCGCGGTAAGCTGCAATCACTTTCTGCTGTAGACTGAATGCCAACCAAGGCTATAGAACTCAGTCTGTTCTGCTATTTGGCTCATAGCTGGAGGGAGAAAACGGATTAATACCTTTTGCAAGGTATTTGCGCGTAAGTGAATGCAACTCGAATTCGAACTCGGTTCTCTGATTTTTCGTTCCGAGCCGATATCCATTGCACTGCAAAAATACTGAATTAATTTATTTAGGTCGTTTCTCAAATCATTTCGTTTGTGAGTATGAATTACTTACTCGATGCTCCCATAATGTTGCCTTGTGCCAATCAAAACTAAGCATATTATATAATTAGATGATAAATATTTCCCAGTTCGTTGAAAACAGTTGACAATTAAATTAAATCCGAAAATTCAGACAGTGTACACACAAGAAGAAAGAAAATTAGGATTAGCGTGGGTAGGGGCATGACTTCGACCCCAAACATCAACATGAAGAGGATCTTCGACATGTTGTCAGGAGGGCCCGCGTCATCCAGTTGAGTCCACCACCCACACTGATGCACATGACTCTTCACATTTCTCGACTGGGAGACTTGGACATGGCGTAATGGTTAGCAAGCTAGCATAATTACGACTGAGTAGTGAGTTCGATTCTCATTAAGTGCTTCAAAGTTTCAACCTTGTACTAATCATCACTTAGAAGATTATCTCTTCAGAAGTAGTCTTGGCTTTCATTGCCATCTCCGCCACCGCCACCGCCACCAGAGGGCAGGGAGAGAATGAAGAGAGATGATGAGCCTGATACTCAGATGCGAGCAGGTGCTGAAGATTATCTTTGCAAATAGCAATAATTAATATGATAATTTTCACTTCCAGATATTAAAACACTCTAGAAATACTTGACTATACTTCTGAGATAAATTAGTATTGACACTATTTACATTATTCGGGCTGTTGTCGTCATCTTTATTGCCATATTCACGACGTTTCGACCGTTGTACGCTCCGGCCTTCTTCAGCTGTTTGAAATTTTGAACCGAACTCTTTATTTCGATCACTGAGGTTGATTGTTCTCGTTCCACATGACTCAGTGGATAAAAGTGTTCGTTAGATTGAGTGACTTGATCCTAAAAGTTGTGAGTTCAATACCTGGCTATAGCAGTGGTGAATAAATAACATAGAGAGATGAGTTAAAGGGAGATAACTAAATGGCGCTCGGTTCGAAATTCCAAGCGCCTGAAGAAGGTCAGGACGTACAGCGGTCAAAACGTCGTGAATATCGCAAAAAAGATGAGAACAATAGTTTAAACCATGGCCGTATCTGACTACCGGGCAGACCGGGCACGGGTCCGGGCCGATCCGTGCAATCATAGTGAAAATACGGGCAAGGAAAAATGTCTTCGTCAGAAATCAAACTAAACAATTCATGAAGAAAGAAAGAAAGAAAGAAAGAAAGAAAGAAAAACGAAGAAAACATCCGAATGAACGCAGTAAAATTCTGTTTGTTTATTTATTAATTTTGGGAGAAAAGACTGTTATACTCAGAAAGTCCAGACCCAGTTTCCTGCTTTCGTTCACGTTCTGTGCCTAATTTCCATTGGAATAGCCGAAAAAATCCGCAAAAATCATAATTTCTGGAAACGGATGGCACTGATGACGTCATCGCATTGTCAATTAATAAATCCGGGCAATTTTCTCTGTACCCGGTGTTTTTTTTTTAGCATCAGCTACGGCCCTGGTCCAAACAATGTAAATAATGTAGTCTAGAAATATATGATGATTTTCTAAGGTCAGCTTAGATGTAGTATCCGGCCGAACGTATAGGAAAACCCGTGAGAATAGAACTCATTTTTCGGTGTTAATTGTTCTAGCGAAACAAGCTTGTTAACAATTGCCCCACATCGATGTACCTGACTCAAGAAATAAAAAAGGGGAAGAGTAATAAATCTATTTATACGATTTATTACTATTTACATTCTCCGGATGTGCGTTGTGGTGCAGTGGATATCAGTTCGCAACGAGAAATCGGGGAGCCGAGTTCGAATTTCAGTTGAATCCATTCTATTCACTTACGCGCAAATGCCCTTGGGAAAGGTATTAATCCGTCTCTTCCTTCCAGTTATGTGTTAAATAACAGGACAGATTGGGTTCTATAGCCATAGCCTTGGCTGGCAACCAGTCTACCACAGAAAGCAATGGCAACCTACTGCGGGATAATGTTCTGCCCAGTCAGTCATATCTCTTTCGAGACTTGATCGCCCAAGCATGTATCACGTATGACACTTAACTGACTGAATATAATAGTTGGAATAATGATTAAGGCATATATTGGTCATAAAGTAGAGGATCAGTTTATTACTTCATAACAATAGGAAACCGATCCCCCACTAATTGCTACATAATAATATAATAGATTATTTTCCCTCCAGCTATGAGTCAAATGACAAGACAGATTGGGTTCTATAGCCTTGGTCGGGAACCAGTCTACCGCAGAAAGCAATGGCAACCTACTGCGGGATAATCTTCTGCCTAGTCAGTCATGTCTCTTTCTAGACATGATCGCCCAAGCGTGTATCACGTATGGCACTTGACTGACTGAATGTAATAGTTAGAGACATGATTAAGGCTGCTGCTGGTCATAAAGTGGGGAATCAGTTTATTACTTCATAACAATAGGAAACCGTTCCCCCACTAATTACTACATAATAATATAATATATTATTTTCCCTTTACCTATGAGTCAAATAACAGGACAGATTGGGTTCTATAGTCTTGGTCGGCAATCAGTCTACCGCAGAAAGCAATGGCAAACTACTGCGGGATAATCTTCTGCCCAGTCAGTCATGTCTCTTTCGAGACATGATTCGCCCAAGCGTGTATCACGTATGACACTTAACTGACTGACATTGTCCGGAATATTTTTCCCCGCCTTTGTTGTCATATTTACAACGTTTTGAATGTACTCTTCGGCCTTCTTTTTGTTTTCTTAATCGGCATCGTCACATGCATAGCTGCAAAGGGATCACAAGGGATTACAGGATTGGGAAGAATTAGGAACAGAAACATTATTAACGAGCGATAAGAGGGAAGAGTAATCAGTAGTACAGCAGATAGTGACTGACATTGCATTTCAATTTTTGAAGATTAAAGTTGGGTGGAAAGCATTGGAGCCGTAAAGAAGTTACACTAGTGGGAAGTGCCGGGAAAAAAACTGTTAGCATAGAATTTTTGAAGATTAAAGTTGGGTGGAAAGCATTGGAGCCGTAAAGAAGTTACACTAGTGGGAAGTGCCGGGAAAAGAAACTGTTAGCATAGAATTTACGGTCACATCTAGCCAGCTAATTTGATAAGATCTCGACGCCACACTAGTCAGTCAGTTAAGTGCCATACGTGATACATGCTTTGGTCGATCATGTATCGAAAGAGGCATGACTAACTGAGCCGAAGATTATCCCGCAGTAGGTTGCCATTGCTTTCTGCGGTAGACTGGTTGCCAGTTAAGTCTGTAGAACCATATCTGTCCTACTATTTGACTCATAGCTAGAATGGAAAGAGATGTATTATATTATTAAGTAGTAATTAGTGGGGGATCAGTTTATTACTTCATAACAATATAAAACTGATCCCCCACTTTATGCCAGTAAAGAACTTAATCATTTTTTAACTATTATATTCAGTCAGTCAGTTAAGTGCCATACATGATACACGCTTTCGGCGATCATGTATCAAATATTGGGCAGAAGATTATCCCGCAGTAGGTTGACATTGCTTTTTCGATAGACTAGTTAGCAGCCAAAGCTATAGAACCCAATCTTACCTATTATTTAACCTATAACTGGTGGGAAGAGACGGATAAATACCTTTTCCAAGGGTATTTGTGCGTAAGTGAATGCGAGGAATTCAAGTGGAATTCGAACTCGGCTACCCGATTTGTCGTTCCGCGTCGATATCCACAACAACACAATGAACATCCGAACCACCACGCACATTCAAAAAGTCTAGGGACTTCTAATGAAGCGACTATCTGAACTTATGATGAAAGTGTTTATAGAACAGGCACAGATCAGGACCGATAATATTGCTGATTGCTTTTTGGATTTTATCAAGGAGCTCAAAGTAAATAACAGAGGCGCCGGACCATATTTGGCAGCAATATTCTAAGCATAGACGAATCCTAGATTTATAGATTTGTCCTATAAATTCTGTTGAGAAAACTTGTCTTGCACGACACAGTAAACCAAATTTCTTAGATGCTAACGTAGCAATGAATTCAATGTAGTCTTTCCATTTCATGTCAACGGAGACTGTTAGCCTGATACGTCGCAACGAGTAACTTTCCTAGAGGTTAGTATTATCCCTGCTGATGGAGGGCAGAGAGTGAATTCCGTGGGGAATGTGACATTAAAGATGATGGAAAGAGTCCGGAAGATATAAACAGTGGAATTAGTTACAATACTTCATCTCAGAAATAAACACAGATGTTGAGAAATGGATTTTTAAAATTTCTTCCGGTGCAAAAGACTACACTTAACAAATGTCCTAATTTTCTTTCTAGTGGATAGAAAAGTGTCTTTGTGGTGCAGTTGAACGAAAACCCAGTTGAATTCCTGTTGAATTCGTTGAATTCACTCATGCGAAAATACCATTTGGAAATATATGAATCCGTTAATTCTACCTCCAGCTATGGGTTAAATATAAGGACAGATTGGGTTCTGTAGCCTTGGTTGGAAATCAGTCTACCGCAGAAAGTAGTGGAAACCTTCTGCGATGAAATCTTCTGCCCAGTCCGTCATGTCTCCTTCGAGACATGATCATAGAAGTGTGTATCACGTTTGGAACATTAGCTGATACATTATTATTTGTAGTCCTCTATTTAAATAACAAATTGCGAAAACGATCATGTTATTGAAATGATTCCTTTTTTTTTCTATCGCTTCACTTTAGGCAAAATGATAAAGCCACTAGAACTTGTTTTTTTTTTTATAGTAAGTGAAAATGAATACGAAGATTTAGTGAAGGTACCTCGACTTTTTTGCTGAAAAATAACACAGCATGATGAAACTTAAAAAAATGTTTCTTGTCAAAATGTTTATGTTATTATTAAGAGAAAGACGAAAGTAATTTTTTAAAAAATTATATCATTTCTAGCACGTTCCAATTTTTGGTTAAAAACCTTGTATTTTTATGTTAGCGGATCACTCAGTAGTTAGCGTTTCAGCGCCTTTTTATTTCAGGTGATTGATTTGAGAATTCTTGCAAAAACCAAATAATTATCAGATTTTAATGAAATTTTTATGACTTATTTACAAATTAATGAAATTATTTTTGAAATTTTAGTCTTTAGAAAATATTGGTAAAAACTTATTATTTACATGCATGAAATTTCGAGAAATTAAATTTCCATCCGAAAATTTGTTTTGCCAATTAAAAGCAGGACTCTTTGGAGAAAGTAAATTAGCACTTTATTTTTAAATACTACTCATTTCCCGAAAATTTGCTACGAATCGTAGAATAAAAAAATCAGTAAGACTATGACATTATTTAATTAAAAAAGCTTTTAACTGCTTTTATAAATAAGATTTAATAAGGACACTATTGTCTTAATAATTATTTTTTTCGATGAATAATGATTTTTTTTACAAGAATTTTCTTTTTAAATTTAATTATAATGATTTATAATATATTAATATTTTAAAATTATGCATTACTTTCACCCGGGTAGTTTATATTGTTAAAAGTAAAAACTATATTTACTACTAAAAAATTTAAAAGCTTAATACAAATCATTTTGCACCAAGATTTATATTTTTTTATGTATAAAAAAATAATATATGACTTGCCCATTTTTGAAAGTATGTTCTACCATACACGGCATTATCAAAAAACATGAGGTATGATTATAAGATATTTAAAGTCAACGTTCCTAATATTAGAATACGGTGAATAATTTCCATTATTAAAATTACTGATTCACTTTAAAATAATATAGAAAAAACGATCTCATCATTTCCTTAAATTATATTTTTCAGATAATTATGTTTTTAAAAATCCATTTCTCTGTTATCTTAAAGTTAAAGTAAATAATTGTTTTGTTTTGTTTTCAAATCGGTTTAATTATACTTAAAATCAGCTAATATTCCTCAAATAAACAGAATATCAAATATATTTGATAATTGCCATAAGAGGAATATTAAATGTAATATTCTCCAGTGGTTATATACTGGAAGACCCAAACAAATGTATTTTCAGTTGTGGTGCATTGGATATCAGCTCGAAACGAGAAATCGAGAAGCCGAGTTCGAATTCCAGTTGAATTCATTGCATTCATTTACGCGCAAATACCCTTGGGAAAGGTATTAATCCGTCTCATCCCTCCAGTTATCTGAACTTATTTATAAATGGAACTTTGTGTGTATGTGTGTGTGTGTGTCTGTGTATGGCCGTTACCTATAGACTCCGAAACGGCTGAACCGATTTTCTTGAAAATTTACACAGTTGTACTATAAGCATCTGCGAGTGTTCATAGCTAGGTTTTGTGTCGAGGTACTCTCGATAAATATCGAAAATCGATAATCGAGGAAAATCGAGTTATAGAAGAAGTGGTCCGATTTTACTCAAATTTGGTACACGCATAGACAAAGACATAAGAAACGATATTCAGAAGTTTTAAGATTGCAGTTCTTACAGTAGTGCAGAAAATCGATAATATATATAAGGCAAGATGTTCGTGTGTGTGTGTGTGTGTGTGTGTTTATCTGCCTGTGTATCTATTTTGTCAGCCCTTGTATTTTAGTTTTTGCTTCGGGTTTGGCTCTAAGTAGGAATAATTGTAGTTCTTAGTCTCAGCCATGATACCATTTACTCAGAGGACTTATTTAGCCTTCAGAATTCAGTTTACGACGAAAAAACCTTATTTGATATCGATACCAGGAAATCAAAATTTGACTTACATCCATTCATTTTTCTTTCAGTCTACAGTTTCGCGTTAACTGGAAACAACTATTGCTTTATAGTCTTTCGTGCCAACGTCCAAAGAGTCTGAGCTCCAGGACCATGGATTAGTTTTAAAAGCTTTCATTACACCCGAGCAACGCCTGACTATACTGCTAGTTGGTTAAATAAAAGGATAGATTTGGTTCTATATATTGGCTGGCAACCAATCTACCACAGAAAGTAATGGCAACTTACTGCGAGATAATCTTCCCGTCAGTCATGTATCTTTCGAGACATGATCGCCTAAAACGTGTATCACGTATGACACTTAACTGACCGACTGAATATAATAGTTGAAGACATGATTAAGACTTCAACTGTGTATAAAGTGGTGGATCGATTTTCTATTCTTATGAAGTAATAAACTGATCCCCCACTAATTACTACTTAATATATAATACATTTCTTCATCCTCTAGCTATGAGTCAAATAACAAGACAGATTGGGTTCTATACTATTGGTTGGCAACCAGTCTACGGCAGAAAGCAATTGCAACCTTCTGCGGGATATTCTTCTGCTTAGTCAGTCATGTCTCTTTCGAGACATGATCACCCAAGCGTGTATCACCAATGGCATTCAACTGACTGTCTGACTGACTGACTGACTGACTGACTGACTGACTTAAGAAACCGGATGTGTGTTGGGGTGCAGTGGATATCGGTTCGGAACGAGAAACCGTTCAAATTATTGAATTCACTTACGGGTAGATACCCTTGTGAAATATGATTTTCCGCAACCTGCTGCGGGAAGACATGCCTGGTCAGCGTGTAACACGTATGGCACTTGACCTAAGAAACCAGGCGTAATGAGCCACAAAAAAAAACAATGCTGGACAATCAGCCGAATGAGCCACATAACAAAACTCATCATCCAAATTCTGTTGAATAGAGAGCGCAGCAGAATCAGGCAAGTGATAGGACCAAAAAAAAGTGGGGATTCGTCAAAGACAGCGGAACAAGTAACGCTATATTTATGCCCAGAAAAGTAGTATGTTACCAGGAATGAGCAATGCAACTGCAGGAAGAAGTGTATCTGTGTCTTATAAGCTACACGAAGGCGTTCGACAAAACACGCCACAAAGAGCTAATCATTAACTGTGATATATTTGGGAAAGACATTAGAATAACCAAGAATATATACTGGCAGCAAACCATCTGCATACAAACATAAACAATTTCAGTAGATATACAAAAAAAAAAAAATAGCAGTATAACCCGGCGTTGCTCGGGTGTAATAAAAGCTTTAAAACTAATCCATAGTACTGGAGCTCAGACTCAGCCTAAAGAATATTTGTGTAATGTGTGGTGAGAATTGTATAAAAATTGTGGAGAAAGTACATACAGACAGATAAACAGACACACACACAAACATCTTCTTGCCTTTTATATATATATATATATATATATATATATATATTATCGATTTTCTGCACTATTGTAAGAAATGCAACCTTGAAATTTCTGAATATCGTTTTTCATGTCTTTTTATGGCTGTATCAAATTTAATTAAAATCGAACCACTCCTTCTATAACCCGATTTTTTCGATTATTGATTTTCGATATTTATCGATGGTACGTTGACACAAACCCTAGCTAAGAACACTCGCAGACGCTTATAGTACAACAGTGTAAATTTTCAAGAAAATCGTTTCAACCGTTTCGGAGGTAATGGCCACACACACACACACACACACACACACACACACACACAGTACACACACACACACACACACACACACACACACACACACACACACACACACAGACAAAGTTCCATTTTTAAATAAGTTTAGATTAGAAGGGATGCAAGCAGCCTTTGAGATTTGAAAAAGAAATCACTCGACCCTTCAGGACGTAAACGCCCTCCATATCTTTCTGTCTCTTGTAGCTCTTAATAAGTTTTGTCATCTTTTTATTTTTCCCAAACCCTGGTTTTCCATCCATTTGTCTATTAAGTATATTACGCGTTGCTTTTCTCTGTGTCTTTTTTCCCTCTATTTGTGGGTAACTGTTCTTCCAAACCTTCCATCCTCATTACGTGCCTAAGAAATTTCAACTGTCTCTTCTTGATGTTAAGTATAATTGTTCTCTTTGTTTCTATCCTCTCCATAACCTAGTTGTTGCTCATATGTTCTGCCTATGGTATCCTCAGCATCTTTCTGTAGAACAATGTTTATGTTGTGTCAAATCTCTTCTTTGTCATTGAGGAGATTGTCCAAAATTCGCTCTCATACAGGTAACGTAACCGTTCAATACTCTTTTCTTTCTTTCGAACGACACTTTTCTGTCTCTTAATACCCTACTTAGATTTTGGAATACGTCTATGGTCACCCGAATACCTGCCGCAGTTTCTATCATTGCCTTGTATATCTCCTTATTCCTGGTGGCTCTTCCCATCCAAACCCTGCTCTGCTATCCATCAAGTATGTTATCGGTCTCTCCTTCCCTCTATATAACCTGTGAGTATAAGATTCTCCAAGACCTTCTTCCTCAATACATGTCCCAGCTGTTTTTTCCTGATGTTAATTATTATCGTTGCTGACATCTTTGGTCTATGGTATCCCCAGCATCCTTCTGTAATACCTCATTTCGGTTGCTTCAAGTCTACCTTTCATCTTTGAAGAGATCGTATAGTATTCTCTGTCATAATGAAGAACAGACATAACAGAACAATCCAGTACTCTATCCTTTGTTTCTAGCTAGATTTTCCTGTCTCCCAATACTCTACTCAGCTTCTGGAATGCATCCTTGGCCATGTCAATTCACCTTTGGATATTCTGTTTGAACACTTCCCAAGAATTTAAATTTATGTACCTGCTTGATTTTAGTATCCCTGGCCTGTACTAAGCAATTGTTGGCTCATCCTTTTCATGATAATCATGCATTCTGTTTTCTTGCAGTTTGTACTTAGTCCTTTCTTCACACCCTTCTTCTCTAGTTTCTGTAGGAGGTTTTGTAGTTTCTTTTCCGGGTCAGCTATCAACACAGTCTCACCAGCATATCTTATATTAAGATTGTGACCGCTTATAATAAATCCAGGTGGGACTTCTAATTCTCTCAGAATTGTCTTGCTGCATTGGTTGAATAAATCCGTAATAATCATGTAAAAAAATAAGATGTGTTATTTAAGAAAGATGTTTTAATTCAGAGAATTAAATTGCAATGAAAGACAACTAAAAATAGCGGTAATCAGCGATTTTAGAAATAATTTAAAACGCAAAGAAAAAAATATATCATAGGATGGCATCTTTTCATGTATTGATTGCAATCGGGTAGGCCTATCCACTGCCATCAATAACTGAGATATAACTCTTTGGGAGCAGGTCCAAGATTTCTCAAGATCGAGGGATGCTACACCACTGGCCATAATTATTAGGGAACCCCAGATTTTTAAAAGAAATTATATGTTTCATACTATTTTAGTATCTATTGCCAAGTGGATAAATCTAAAGGAAAAAGGGAATAAATCTAAATAAAATTTTTGTTTTGTTAAAAAATTTTACAAGGCAAGGTGTTATATATCGACAAACACGCATATATATAAAAATATAAAGTTATATTTTTATTAATGACGATGAACCGTGTAGCATAGGGAACAGAGAATTGAGAGAGCGCGCTTCTAATGGGTTGACGGGAGTGTAGTCTTATCTGTTGTGTCTCTCTCTTCACCGGCCGATCTCTGTTGCTCCTCTACTGGCGAATCCGTGTGCCGAGGTCTTTTTATAATCTTCCAGAACCGGGACTTTTTCTTCCGGTTTTGCCTCGCCCACGCACGCCTACGTAATTCTCAGAGACACCTGTTCTGTTTGCCTCTGTAGTTATTTCCGCTGCTGCCGGAAATAAGGTCAAACGACATCCATTCCTTTCAACGACCGGAAACACCCTCGCTTGCATCAGCCTTCCTCGGGTGGGGCCAGATTGTTGTATTACAAAGGAAGCAAATATGAACTCGTTTGAATCACCGGAAATTTTCTTCATTCTTTTATTGACGAAACGGCAATATGGTAATTATTAAATGTTTAAATTTATTTGATGCAATATTAAGAAAAGAACCATTCTATTTTCATTTACAATTGTTCACTTGGCAGTAAATACTCAAAAATAATATTAAAGACATCTTTTTTTTTAATACTGGGGAGGAATAATAATTATGGCTGGTAGTGTATATTCATGTAATTTAATTTGAACGTATTTTAAAGTACTTTTTAAACTATTAGCATAATGTATAATATACTGTTATATTTTGCTTTCAGAATATTTTCATTTTGTTTTTGAGGCATTTTGTGTTTTTATTTTATTTTGCATATTTTCCAAAATTGTTTTTTATTGTTCGATCTATACAAGGCTCAAGTGCCACTCAATGTAGTATGTTATTAAGCTGTAAGAAGAAAGAGCGCAGCTTATACGAATACGTTGGAAAGATAGCGGTGGTTAAACCTAGACTTGAAGTACATATAGTAATAGTTATCGGGAAAGCAACCTCCTGGGACAATGATCCACACATCAACAGTTCATCGTGTTAGATTATCCGAGTGGAACTGACACTAAACAAGAGGATTACAAAGGAAATGTGGATGGATCGCTGGAATGTACGCGGCACGGTGGATTTTAGCAGAATGACTTAGAGCTGGGTGGAAATTATGAAATTTAGCTGGTTAGTCTGAACATTTTTCATGGAAGTAGAGTAAGAATCGAGGGATGTTTGCAATGTTTCCTCTGTTGGAGAAGGGGTTGAAAGATATAAAATAATCATCCACAACAACTCGTGGAATCCTCCCCGAAATTATAAAGAAGATTACAGGTGATACACCCATTATAGTGCCACAGATTTGTTCCTATCTATCTATCTATCTATCTATCTATCTATCTATCTATCTATCTATCTATCTATCTCAGTTTGTTCCTATCTATCTATCTATCTATCTATCTATCTATCTATCTATCTATCTATCTCAGTTTGTTCCTATCTATCTATCTATCTATCTATCTATCTATCTATCTATCTATCTCAGTTTGTTCCTATCTATCTATCTATCTATCTATCTATCTATCTATCTCAGTTTGTTCCTATCTATCTATCTATCTATCTATCTATCTATCTATCTCAGTATCTATCTATCTATCTATCTATCTATCTATCTATCTATCTATCTATCTATCTAATCTCAGTTTGTTCCATATCTATCTATCTATCTATCTATCTATCTATCTATCTATCTCAGTTTGTTCCTATCTATCTATCTATCTATCTATCTATCTATCTATCTATCTATCTATCTATCTATCTGACTAGTACAGTTCTTATCTATTTATCTACCTTTCAAAATCATCTTGTTCATTGACATATCTCTTGTCATTACAAGTTTGCATGGGCCTGATATCGTAAAGCTTCAAATTTAATTTCTGTTTTTCACACCTTATACTAATGGCAGCAGCAATAATAATAATCAAAATGAAAATACTACTACTAATAATAATAATAGCTTGACAATTTCATTAACCTACTTCGTTCAGTGCTAACACCTCTTAGCTGGAAAAGTTACGCGCCTATTAACACACAGCATCTCGTCGTCATGATACAAATATATCGACTTTTGTTTTTACATTGGTTTGCCCAAAATCTCCCTCCAGGCAAGAGGGAAGCGAGCAGCAACAACAATTCGCCCAACCAACACCAGCGACGAATAAGTGAAGATGGAGTCGAGAAGGGAATTATTAGAGAAGAGACAAGGCGGCTGGAGACCATTTTAGCATAATTTTCACTGTACGTCAGCGTTTTGGTGGGGATGCAACGCGAGGTAGTAGCACTTAGCAATGGAGAATGAGTCCAAGATATGCCACACACCGCCGTACAACATTAGCGATGATGAACAGGCAGGCGACAGTAATGACTTTCTGTAGGATAACCTCGTGGAAATGAAGTAAACATGCACACACACACACACACACACACACACACACACACACACACACACACACACACACACACATATATATATAGTATTAGTACAAATAAAATTTGTCAACTTGTTGACAGATATATTGATGTAGGCTGATCAATAAGTCTGTGCCTTAATTCTGAAAAACGTATATTTTCACAAAATTAAATTTTGCAACATTTTTACACAATTTATTTTTGGTCAGTGCGTGCAATAAGCATATATATATATATATATGTATGTCTGTGTGAGTGTGTGTGTGTGTGTGTGTGTGTGTGTGAGAGAGAGAGAGAGAAGCAAGAGATAATAAAGATACTCTTTTTATATTCTGCGTTAAGTTTTAGCAATATATATATATATATATATATATATATATATATGGCATGTAGGTAAAACCACAAGAAAGAACCTAATAATATTAATCTTATTTCTATTAAAATCTGATCCAGCCAGAGGGCCCGATATAAACAGGACTATCTTTTTACAGAGCAAAATAGACATTTTTTTCAAAATAAAACTTCGAAAACTACATGTATCGTATGATCATATCTGTGAAGTAAATTCCCTTCATCAGCGACCGCTTAATAATTTTCAATAATAAACGGTCGCTGACGAAGCGAATTTACTTCACAGATATGATCGTAAGACAATTGTCGCTTTCGAAGTTTTATTTGAATATATATATATATATATATATATATATACACTACCGGCCATAAATATAAGGTCACCTCAGTGGATAATTCTAAATTAAAATAGAATTCTTTTGTTACTACTTCACAATAACATGTGCATCAAATGAACTGTTCTGGTGTCCAGTTTTTGTGATCTCTTTCCCATACTAGTCTCTTCTTCTTATTGACTGGTCGAAGCAAAGGCTTCCTGGCTGTCTTGTAAAAAATTGAAAATTAATAATAACAAAAGAACCATTCCATGTTTATTGTCCACTTGGCAATAAATATTAAAATTAGTATGAAATACATCATTTTTTTAAAAAACTGGAGTGGCTTAATAATTATGGCCGGTAATATATATATATATATATATATATATATATATATATATATTACCGGCCATAATCTTTTATATATATATATATATATATATATATATATCACTCCTGTCACGCTCAGTGAAGGAATATTCTATAAGGAAGAGGTTAATAATTATCTCAAGTATTTTACATTCATAATTTTGAAGTTAATGCATAGTTAACACAAGTTCTGTTCATTCACAATCAGTCAGTTAAGTGCTATACGTGATACACGCTTTGGCCAATCATGTCTCGAAAGATTATCCCGCAGTAGGTTGCTATTGCTTTCTGCGGTAGCCTGGTTGCTAGCCAAGGCTAAAGAACCCAGTCTGTCATAATATTCAACCCATAACTGGAGAGAAGAAATGGATTAATACCTTTTACAAGGGTATTTGTGCGTAAGTGAATACAAGGAATTTAACTGGATATTCACTGCGCCATAAACTAGACAAATAAATATTAATGTTTTTTAAATCAGCAGAATTTTATCTTTTAAATTCTCCTGAAACTGTAAAAAAAGATTTTTTGTTATTTTTTTTTTTTTTTTTTTTATAAGCGTTTCACCCCGAGCAAGGCATGTCACTGCCACTACTGTGCAGGGGGCTACGTAGAGAGGAGAAAGGCTGGTTAAATATAGGAAATAACAGAGGGTGGGTGATAGGCGGGTGAGGATACCGAGAATGAGGGTTGGGTAGATGAGAGTGTTGTGTCAGACAGATGTCCAGTTATCCCATAGCTCCGAGTTTGCACAAGAGGCCAGCATGCCAGACCCTGTCGAATGCTTTGGAGATATCCAAGGCAACGGTTCGGGCTTCACCATTCTTGTCGAGTGCCTGGTATATGTACTCGGTAATGGTCGTTAGCATATCAGCAGTAGACCTGGTGAAGCGAAACCCATACTGTTTGTCAGAGAGAAGCCCGTTGGTCATAAGGTGCTGAATCACCTCGGCGTTGATAATGGCTTCGAAAACTTTGCCAAAGATTGGAAGGAGACTAATAGGACGGTAATTGGCGGGGTCTGAGGGTTCGCCAGAATTCTTAAATATAGGTACTACGCAGGAGGACTTCCAACAGGCAGGAAAGCAGGAAGCAGATAGGCAGAGGTTATAGAGTCAAAACTGAATTCATATTTGAAATTATTTTAGAGATACACGGCTGACTTTACGTATAAAACCTTCTGGTCATATAAACGCCAACACTGGGTTAACAGTAACACATAACAGTGGGGGAACAGCTAACAATCCTGTTAAATATTGCGTCTTTCGGTTTTGACGGCAGATGTACACTGGTAATATTAGAAATAATAGTAGATCCGAATATCTTTGTAGCTGATCTGTTGTGTTTTTAACTTTTCAGTTGTTATTTTTTATTGATTATTTACTATCGATTTTGTTGTTATTACAGTTAATTCTGTTTACATATACTAGCGTAGATCATTTGTTTATTATTTACTGAATGTGTTTAATATTTACTTATTGAGATTTTTTATTCATTTTATCTATTTGTTTTTTCCGGGTGTTGCTTATTTATTTACTTCAATGTTTGTCTAATGTATATTATATTATCTGCGTTGTATATAATATTTATATAGGAATTTTACAAGGTAATCGTTCTGAATTTTCTAATTTGAAGTAGCGAAGTGAAAATTTATTTTCGTGTCTGTATTTTGAGATAAGTTCAGATCGTTTGTTTAGTAATTTGTTTTGGTCTGGGAAGTTGATTGTAGCTGCTTTCTCTCACAGACAGTATTTAAAGTTTTGAGGAATTATCATATAAAGCCTATTATGTTTTCTTTATTTTCAAAATTTTTGTTGTTATTTCTATCTATCTATCTATCTATCTATCTATCTATCTATCTATTCGTTCAAACTCTATCTATCTATCTATCTATCTATCTATCTATCTATCTATCTATCTATCTATCTATTCGTTCAAACTCTATCTATCTATCTATCTATCTATCTATCTATCTATCTATTCGTTCAAACTCTATCTATCTATCTATCTATCTATCTATCTATCTATCTATCTATCTATCTATCTCAGTTTGCACTTGTCTGTCTAACTATCTCTATATGTAAATATTGTCAAATTTAGTGTATGTGTAGAAGAAACAAAATTAATAAAAAGATTTTCTAAGCCCCGCTTTGATGTGGCACAAGGCCGAAAGTACAGTGAGGATCAAGAAGACAAATAGAAAAACTGTACTTAGTCATCCTTTTTCCGCCCTCTGAGGAACATTATCAAGGCAATATCTATCTAGTTATCTATATATCTGAGACGTCTCTTATCTATCTTTGTAGAAAGGTGAGAGCAACTGTTCTGGCCGAAATTTGAACGCGTTATTTAACCGTCCATGATTTTGTATACCGTTGTTTGTTGATCAGTGAATCAAGTTAAGTGCCATACGGATACACGCTTGGGCAATCATGTCTCGAAAGTCATAACTGACATGACTATCTATCTATCTATCTATCTATCTATCTATCTATCTATCTATCTATTCGTTTAAAGTCTATCTATCTATCTACATAGCTATTTATCTAACAATTTTTTTAAATCATATCACCCCAAGCAAGGCGGTGACGCCACTGATGCGCAGGGGGCTACTTAAGAGTAGAATGATTGGAAAACAGAAAGCCGGGAACCACATCCTAAACAGGAAACAATGGATGAGCCTCTTCACCTGTTCAAAAAACGTGGGAGGAGTGTGAACCGGGCGATAGTTAAGTCTATCTACTCCAATTAATTTAAACTCTATCTATCTATCTATCTATCTATCTATCTATCTATCTATCTATCTATCTATCTATCTATCCCATTCTGTCTATCTATCTATCTATCTATCTATCTATCTATCTATCTATCTATCTCAGTTTGTTCCTATCTATCTATCTATCTATCTATCTATCTATCCCATTCTGTTCCTATCTATCTATCTATCTATCTATCTATCTATCTATCTATCTATCTATCTCGACTTCAGTCACTCCCATTGCTTCCTTGTAACGTTTCTATAAATATTTTCATCGTATATGGTTCTGACGGGCTATCCACCTTGGTGACTCGGCTGTCTGGATTCAAGCGTGCCGCTAGACTGGAAACGATTTCGCGCCGTTTTAATTTTGAATTAGCGATATACAACCGTACGTTCTTTTCTAATAGTTTCTTTTCTTGCCCTTCTCATCTGGAAGGGTCATTAGAAGAGCAAAATATCCCTTCCAGAAACTGAGTAAAGCATTAAAACATTATAAAATATCGTAAAAAATAAAATGATATATCGTTCATTCAGTAATGATTAAAAGACTCTCAGCTACTGGCCTATGTTTACATGGTATATCACAAGCTAAAAGTCTGCCTTCTTCTACCGAGCGCACATAGCTCAGAGTTGGAAACGCCGCCTGATGTCAATTCGGTCGTGTTTCAATCGTGGCTAGAAGCAATTGGATGTCTAAACGTACTGATGAGCTGTGATACAGCAAAATAGATCTGTCTGAGGATGACTATATATATATATATATATATATATATATATATTATTACACTTTAGAACATATACAAACTACTATAAAATTGTACATTTGTGTCTCATCTGGTAATAAAGTTTTAATAAAGGTATGACAAAAAAGATGATTTCCTTTCATTTTTTTGAAATCTTTGTGTACGATTTAAGAAGATATTAAAATATCTTATATTCCTACTTCGTACAAAAAAATTTCAAAAATTAAAGCAAGTGACGTTTTTTTTAAAAATGTTTTTCAATAAAACTTTTATTACCATCATTGTTAATTACCTGATAAATCATTGTTCTTTCAAATGTCGAAAAAATGTACAGTTTTGCAGTAGTTTGTAGTTTGTACATGTTCTAAAGTACAAAAATAAAAAACAAAACAAACGTTATTTTAGAGCTATGCTAAAAGGACTTTTGGTATGTTTAAATTATTCTTATACTTTTTTTTGTTTCAGAGTCCTTTTCTTCATCAATTCAGCATATATTCTTAATTTATATGAATTCTAAAATTTATTAAATTATTATTGTTTGTATTATAATATAAAATAAAGCAAAGGATATATGTAAGTTAATCAATATGCTTATATGAAGAATTATTAGCTGTATTCTAAGGTGAACATTTTCAATGTTTCCATATGACTGTGATTTCATTACGTTTATTTAATCGATCCTTATTTTTAAGAAATTTGATTATGTATATTTTTTATAGAAACACAAGACTTACATATTCTCGTTGTTTTTATTTTCTATTTAATTGTAAGAGTTTTATATATATTTGGGTAGTGATGTTCGATTACGGTAGTTATAATTATTATAGGAAGAAATATGCTGATAAATCCTTCGTTTAAAAGAATTTTTATTGCTTCTAACATAATGTTTTTATATTACAAGTGTTTTCAGTACAAGAAATGGAGCCTTGTTAAACATTAAGTTTTTAAGGCATTTATTTTCCAATAGACACTCTATAGGGTTAAAATTAAATATTTCATTGTATAAATTATACTGATTTGCAGAATTTCTACTATCGGTGAGGATACTGTTATGATGTTTTAACTCGTACGAGTGAGAACATCATAACAGTGTCCTCATGAAATTTCGAAGTCCGCATGAATCTGCTCTGTTAAAGAGACAAACTCTTTGTACCTATCAACACTCTATCTACATTTCAATATTGAGCAATTTACGCTGAAATATCTTCTTGCCAAAATAAATTTTATCAGTAAAACCACTAAAAAATAACTACTATGGCGCTAAAGCTCATCACAATTAAACACTATTATATATATATATATATATATATATATATATAATAGTGTTTAATTGTGAAATTATAAAAGAGTGAACAATGAAGTCAACATTCAAGGGTAACAGACTGTTTCATGCTAAGCGCAATCATCAGGCCACATGTGCTGAGTTTTTCCTCGGATATTTATATATACGTGTGAGTAATCCTGCTAACGTTTATTTTGGCGGGAGTGGCATGGTTATTTATTTATTTTTTAAATTAAATCTATTTGACTTGTTATTTGTTTATTCTTTTGTTTTTCGATGATTAATTTATTTATTTGGATTTGTTATTTATTTTATTTTTATTACGCATTTAGCCTGATGATTGTGCTTAGCATGACACAGTCTGTCGCCCTTGAGTGTTGATTTCAGTGTTCACTCTTTTATATGTACATACTTCAATATTCACTCTTAGTATATATATATATATATATATATATATATATATATATATATATATATATATATATATATATATATATATATATATATATATATATATATATATATATATATATATATATATCGCGGTCGAGCGGGCTAAGATGCATTTGGTGGCTTCCCTTTATATTGATAGGAGTCGAAGGTTCGAATCCTGGCGGATGATGCATTTTCGTACCAAAATTTATCGTAAATAATCAGACCGGTATGAATAAATATATGCTGACTGTTTGGTTAAAAACAGAATATCTACTCAAATAAGAGAATCAATTAAAAATAATTTTGAGGCAAGTAAATTATTATATATATATATATATAATGTAGTATTTAGAATATGGCGATCCAACATAAGGAATTCTTGGAAAAGCGTTAAGATTATACCTTATATCACCGTGGTAGTTAGTCTATATGTGTGAATTCAATTCTTATTAGGAGTTGCAAATTTGCGGACTTTTGGCATCTGAGAAAACGACACTTCAATGTGCAGTCATTATTTGTCTGCAAACTTTTCATTCATTTCAAATGCTCTAATTAATGGCATTGAGACAGACTGATGAGATATTAATCTTCAACCAAACCCTTTTTATTAACTAATTCCCTTGCATTTATAGCAAAAGAAATGCAAAATTCTTAAGTGAAATAACAAAATAGGGTGCTGAAATGCAATCTAGGTGAACCCCTTTCCAAAATTTCACCCAATATTAATTCTTATAGAAAATATAAAAATTCTAACGCTGTTTCGTTTATTTGCTTTTTGATATTGAGATGAGATCTTTCCCAACAGGTGGATTGGATGAAGGGGTTTCGTGTAATACTCTTCGCGTTTACCAGACCTCATAGGAGATACTGTGATGCAGTGGATATCGACTCGGAACGACAAATCGGGGAACCGAGTTCGATTTCTAGTTGAATGCCTTGCATTCATTTATGCACAAATATCCTTCCCCTCCATTCATGTATTAAATAATAGGACAGCTTGGGTTTTATAGCCTTGACTGACAACCAGTCTACTACAGAAAGCAATAGCAACCTACTGCGGGATAATCTTCTGCCCAGTCAGTCATGTCTCTTTCGAGACATGGTCACTCAAAGCGTGTATCACGTATGACACTCAGCTGACTGACTGAATATAACAGTTGAAAAAAGGATTAAGGCATCTATGGACATAAAGTGTCGGATCAGTTTTATATTGTTATGAAATAATAAACTGATCCCCCACTAATAACTACTTATCAATATAATACATATCTCCCCACTTTTGCTATGAGTCAAATAACAGGACAGATTGGGTTTTATAGCCTTGGCTGGCAACTAGTCTACCTCAGAAAGCAATGGCAACCTACTGCGGGATAATCTTCTGCCCAGTCAGTAATGTCTCTTTCGAGACATGATCACTCAAAGAGTGTATCACGCATGGCACTCAGCTGACTGACTGAATATAACAGTTGAAAAAAGGATTAAGGCATCTATGGATATAAAGTGGGGGATCAGTTTCATATTGTTATGAAGTAATAAACTGATCCGCTACTAATTACTACTTATTAATATAATACATATCTCCCACTTCTAGCTATGTGTTAAATAACAGGACAGATTGGGTTCTATAGCCTTGACTGGCAACCTGTCTACCGCAGAAAACAATGGAAACCTACTGCGGGATAATCTTCTTCCCAGTCAGTCATGTCTCTTTCGAGGCATGATCACTCAAAGCGTGTATCACTTATGGCACTCAACTGACGGACCTAAAAGCAAAGTCTGTGCTAACAAACCTGCAGCAGTCGCTGAATTGGTAGCAGGCATTCAAGAAGAAGGCAAAAAACACCAAATTCCTGATGTTTGCGACTCCATCACTTCCCGTTGTTAGCACCTGAACTGACGTCAGTTTGAAAACAGGCTTTGACAAAGATTCAAAGAATGTCTATAGGTTCTATTTAATTTTCCAAATTATATGTTTTGTAATAAACACTGACTTAATAATTATTTAAAGTGCGTATATATTATTGGGAGACACCCTGTATATATGTACGTGAAACCTTGTGCAAATTAACTGAAACAAAATGAATAATGTCTTTCTAGGATCTTTCACACTTTCCCTGATCACGTAAACGTCGTCACTTAGCTTTGCTTTTCTCACCTGAACACATTTTTATTCACGTTTGGATTGATGATCATTTTGTTTCTTCGCCTTGGTGACACGATTGACAGTTGAAAGGTTGTCACCAAGAATAGCCACGAGCACTCTGTAAGGCTTACCAGTATGTTCGTGCAGCGTTACAATATTTGTCGGCGTTCTTGGGGTAACATCCATCTCAGACGATGGCCGTGGACGACTAATCGACAGTCTAGACATTAGTGTCTAAGGGTGATAAAAGTCTGATGCAATCACAGATGACGCAATATTTTTCAAGGCCAAACAAATTTCGTCATACACCCCGAAAATAGATTCATATTGTTGCGCGTCACAGAAAATGACCAATTTGAGTAAAAAATAGAAATTGATTATACCTTGTCACTCCAGTGGGTCTAAAACTGATCGTATTCAGAAAGAAAGCAAACTAATGAAACGAGTGAATTGCGCCATGGTACTACGGTGACTAACTGACCCTACTATACTGTAAAGTCGACAAAATAAAATTCTAACCACGCGCATGCGAAAAAGTTAAAAAAATATAAAATGGCAACAATTTACCCATCACATCCTGTATATATATATATTTGTGTGTGTCTCACTGTCTCTGTGTGTATTCGTGAATGTAACTTCAAATTCGCTTGAGTGCAAACATCAATTTCCTTCCCACCTAAATCAATTAAGCCAAACCTGTGATATTGTTGGACAATTATATTTCTACTCCTAAGAGATGTCTGGCTGTAATATAAAGTCAACCTTCACAAAAGAAACTCGAAATCAACGTGAAGTATGAATAAGCATCTGGATAACTCCCCGGTGTTTATGATATCCAAACAGAAAAAAAAAATTAACTGACCACCTTCCTAATGTCCAACGTCACCCACAGTTGCCAGAATAAATTTTGCATAAAAATCTCCTACATATTCCTTCATGTTTTAAGCCAATCTATAAATTTGACAAGGAATTCAATTATGCTCTAATTTTCATAGATATCTCGCTAACCATTAATAGTAATATTAATCAATAAGCAATTGTATTTCTCTCCATTACAAAAGCGAATCGTGGACATTGTATCAATACAATCAGTTAAGTGTCATGCGTGATAAACTTTTAGCATTCATGTCCTTGACTGGGCAGAAGATTTTACCGCCTAAGGTCACCCATACTTTCTGCGGTAGCCTTATTGCTAACCATTGTTATAGATCCTAATCTGTTCTGCAATTTAACACATAGCTAGATTTAGTATATCTGGATTAAAACCTTTCCCAAACGTATCTGCGTGTAAGTGAATGTAGAAAATTCAACTAAGGATTCGAACTCGGCTCTCCCATTTCTCATTTTGAGCCGATAACCATTGCACCACATCGCAAATCCTCAACATCAGCTCATAAACAAATTTCCACAAATAAGAAAGTTCACCGTGGGGTCTTTATGTTCTGTATTTACAAGGTAACCAAAAAAGTTTGGTTAGTCATTGAATGAAGTTGAAATATATACGAAATGCGTGTAGCAATTGTTTACAAATTCGGATAGCCGGAAGTAGGAACATCAGACGTTATTAAAAACCCGCGCACCGTGCCCGCCCATGAGTTATAAGCCAGACAACTGTGAGAAGAATGGAAGTGTCTCGAGATCTCGTTCGGTGCTGTTTGCTTTACGACTTCAAAGTGGGCTTATGAACGTACTGCCAGGCGTTAGTTTCGAAAATTCAGGTCGGGAGGTTTGTATCTCCATGGTGAGCCTCGCAGTAGACGACCACAGGTCTTGAATGACGGAGTCTTGAAGGCGGCCATTGATAAGAACAGTAGTCTAACATGTGGTGAACTTGCAAGACTTCACCTGCACAACCTAGGTAAGATGTACAAACTGATCAAGTGGGTTCTGCAAACGCTGTTGGAGGTCCACAAGGAACAACGAGTGGCAGCCTGCGTATCACTGCTTTCACTCCACCGTACCGCATCCTTATTTGATCGAGTGCTTACAAGTGATTAAAAGTGGGTTCTGTACGAAACTCCCAAGCGTTCCAGACATTGGTTGTCTTCTCAGGATGCTGTCCCCCACACCGCAAGACCGTCTATGCACCCACGTAAGATTATGCTTTGTGTCAGGTGGATAGTTCGTCAAGTGGTTCATTATGAACTGCTACCAACGGGCCAAACGGTCAGTGGAGACCTATACTCGCAGCAAATGAAACGTGTACAACAGGCATTGTGCCAGAAGGGCCATCACTGGTGAATCACAAAGGTGTGCTTTTCCTCCATGAAAACGTCAGGACGCATGTCACGCAAGTGGTCAGGGATACCATACAGCAACTTGGGCGGGAGACTTTGTACCATCCACCTTATTCACCTGACTTTCCTTAATGGAATGTCAAGATATTAGGTAAGGACAATATCTACATAGGATGCCTGTGTGCTGAATTCCTTAACGGAATATCAAGATATTAGCTAAGAAAAATATCTACATAGGATGCCTGTGTCCTGAATTCCTGAAAGAAATATCAAGATATTAGCTAAGAACAATATCTACATAGGATGCCTGTGTCCTGAATTCCTTAACGGAATATCAAGATATTAGCTAAGAGCAATATCCACATAGGATGCCTGTGTGCTGAATTCCTTAAAGAAATATCAAGATATTAACTAAGGACAGTATCCACATAGGATGCCTGTGTGCTGAATTCCTTAACGGAATATCAAGATATTAATTAAGAACAGTATCTACATAGATTGGGTGTGAAGATTTTTAAGAAGAGTCAATCATTCTAAATAGACTGATTCTATCTACTTGCCGATAAAATCAGCGTTCGTGATCTTTCATTTTGCATGAGCCTGAAGATGATTTCTAGAATGGAACAAAATTATGCATTTTTACTATTATTTTTATCATCATTATTAATAATAGTAGTAGTTTTATTACTATGTTCTAATTTTTCATCATATTTCGAGTTCTGCTATGGTCGCACTACCAACCAAGTACTGCGGGAAGACCTAAGGCAGGTCATGGTCTGTTGTTATCGCTCCATATCATGGTTTTTATATCTCCCCTATCGTCCCTAGCGTTACATAGACAAAGTTCTTCTTAGTGTGTGGGCTGTACCTTAAAAAGACAATTTTTTTGTATATCTCTTAAGCTGGGGTTTTCAGGGATTCTTTCAATGTGTTGTTTTGTTCGATTTTTTTATCATTCCAAGTGCACCTACTATGACTGGCACTAATCTTGTTTTCAATTTCCACATTTTTTTCTATTTCAATTTCCAGATCTGTATATTTTGAGAGTTTTTATTATTATTATTATTATTATCATTATTATTATTATTATTATTTCGGTTTCTGCTATGGTCGCACTACCTACTAAGTCTGCAGAAAGACCTAAGACAGGTCGTGGTGTGTTGTTATGGCTGCATTTCATTTTTCTATCTGCCATAAGGTGCGTTGTGGATATCGGCTCGGAACGACAAATCGCGTAGACGAGTTCGAATTCCAGTTGAATTCCTTGCATTCACTTACGCGCAAATACCTATAATGGGTTAAATAACAGGACAGATTGGGTTCTATATATATATATTGCCTTGGCTGGCAACCAATCTACCACAGAAAGCAATGGCGACCTACTGCTGGATAATCAACTGCTCAGTCAGTCATGTCTCGAAAGAGACATGATCGCCCAAGTAATTATTATTTTTTTTAAACGTGTCGCCCCAAGCAAGGCATTTTACTGCCACTGTTGTGCAGGGGTTATATAGGAGGAATGTTATGAAGAGAGAGACGTTGCAGGGGGTGTCAGGAAGAGAGTAGGAGAGGGAAAAGAGCACTGATGAGAGTGGGGTGGATGTAGAAAAGCATGAGAGAGAGGATGTAAGTTAGTGAGACAGGAGATGACTATTGACTTTACATTTAAATTCTTGGAGATTGTAACTGTCAGGAAAGCAAGTATGCGGAAGAGAATTCCACAGGCGGGCAGTTCGGTAAAAGAAGCTGCTGGAGTAGAATTTACGTTTATAATTTATTGGCTTCACAGTAAAAGGACGGGACCTAGTTGCTAATCTTGTGGCTCGAGAAAATCCGTATATAGGGGGTACCAGTGAGCTAAGTTCATCGGATCAGAAGCCGTGAAAGTATTTGTAGAAGAGACACAGAGAAGCCACACTGCATCGGTGAGAAAGCGACTGTATCCTAGCTGCTAAGTCGGGATCGATCACATTTGCCATAATATCACTAGCGTTACATGGACAAAGTTCTTAGTGTGTCAGTTGTAATTATCAAGACAATATTTTTGTATATCTTCTAAACTGGGATATCCAGGATTTCTTTCTTCACTGTTACTATTCTTGTTCCTAATTCTTCTTCTTCTTCTTCTTCTTCTTCTTCTTATTATTATTATTATTATTATTATTATCGTTGTTGTTGTTGTTTTGTTCCATTTTACTTTCCACCCTCAGGCGTATTTACGCTACGTGGCGTACCTGCAAAACTTTAGACCTGTCGGCTGAAATAAGTACGTTCACACACGAATGTGATCAGAGGCCTCGATTAGCAGACTTCATCTAATTACAGGTGCGCAATGTCACACACACACACACACACACACACACACACATACACACACACACACACACTTACACACACACACACACACACACACATACACACACGCACACACACAAACACACACACACACACACTCTCTCTCTCTCTCTCTGTCTGTCTCATTCTCTCTAATCATCTACAGTTCTCGCCCTCTCATTTTTAAAATCTGCTTAACTCAGTCAATCATACTACATCACTTCTCGACTTTCTAGCCTCCCTTTCTCTCCCTGATATATATTTTTATCATTTATTCCTTGTTAATATATTGATTACTTTCGAGTGAAAAAAAATCAGTCAGACGTGTCGATCGATGAGAAGTCAGGTTATGAGAGCAACCGTTCGGCCGTCGCTGCTTAACGTTGACATGAAAAAAATAGACTTGCATTGCAAGGAGATAAAACTGTAATTAAGACTAGTTTTTTTTTTTTCGTCTATAAGTATATCTAAGGCTGATAGTTGTTCAGAATCGATTTACCATGTGTGAATCCGAAGGCCTCTTCTAATGCTAATGATAATACATGAAAAGTCGAAGCATTCGGATATATCCAAACAAGTGTTGTTTTAATATCCTTGCTTGTATAGGAATCAGCGCGCGCGCACACACACAGATGCATAACATATATATATATATATATATAGATGCATGAGTAGCTACTGTTTTTATAACGTCTAACACACACACACACACACACACACACACACACACACACACACACACACACACACACACATATATATATATATATATATATATATATATATATATGAGAGACTTTATAAAGACAGTGGCTAATCATGCATCGACGTATCGTTCATTCAGTAAGGAATTTAAGCAATTTGAACTCTCTCCGCTACTGGTATGTGTTTACATTGTATATAGCACACTAAAGTTTGCCTTCCTATACCGAGCGTTCATAGCTCAGAGGTATAATAACCGACTGATGTCAATTCGGTCAGTTTTCAATCCTGCCTAGAAGCAATCGGATGTTTAACCGTACTAATGAGCTGTGATACAGCGAAACAGATCTGTCTGCGAATGACTATATATATATATATTCGTCATCCACATATAGGCCTGTTTCGCTGTCTCACAGCTCATCTGTGTGGCTAGACATCCACTAGCTTCTGGTCGCGATCTAAACTCAACCGATTTAGTGTCAGTTGGAGTCGCTAACTCCTAAGCCATAGGCGCATGGAATCAAATAAGGAGAATTTTAGCGTGTATAAGCGGTTTATACAAACACCAGTTACCAAAAGAACTCATATCGTTGCTGAAGAGTTATGCATAAAGCGCAGATGTGGGAACTGTTTTTATTTAAGTTTACCTCTCTAGAGAGCTCAATCGTAACAAGAGCATATATAATTAAGAAAGGTTCCGGAAATTTTATGAAATGGATTAAAACCGACATATTTTAATTTATTTGTTTGAACATTATTTTTATAGATACTCGTATTTAAGTAGATATTCTGTTTTTAATTAAATAGTATATATATATATATATATATATATATAAATATATATATATATATATATATATATATATATATATATATATATACACACACACACACACATATATATATATAGCGGCCTGAATAATTTTTCATCAATTGTGTTAGGAAGATATGTGTTAGTCGTAGGATTTGCGACGGTTGACACCATTGGGGAAGCCGTCAGTTGATCTGATTCCTAACAAAAGTTCTGAAAAAATATTGAAGCCTATATATATATATATATATATATATATATATATATATATATGTACTCCTTAATTAATGTGTGTCTCTGTGTATGTGTGTGTGTTTGTGTGTGTAAAAAATGAAGATAGAGCAAAAACTGGATTTAATCTGTTGTCTTGTCAAATATGACAATTGTGATTATGTAATCTTTTATTTAAATTACTTGAAGTTTATCATATGTATTTCTTTTGAATATTTTTTCACTTGTTAATGAGTTATTACACGACCTAGGTTTCTACCATGTGGTGTTTTCAGGCGATTTGCAAATCGTGTGATTACAAATCACACACACACACACACACACACACACACACACACACATATATATATATATATATATATATATATATATATATATATGCAAAATTTGGTCTAATGAAGTTGTGAAGAACGAAACGCGTCGCAGATAATTCTTTTAGACTTTATCATAAATTTTCACGAATATGTCAAAATTCTTTAAACCTTATTTCTATCCGAGTGCTTTCAGCTATTCTTTTAGCCATTATCAATAATGATATTTTTCTAACTGAATGCATGACTATTTTAAGTATATTTCTATCGTGATACGGTCAGTACATTGCAGCCGTCTTCTTCTTTGATGCTATTGTGTGTGAGCTTTTTCTTTTTCGTTATTAGGGATTCCATTGTTTATAATGCTGAAAAAAAATCTCGGTTTAATGGTTGGCGCATTGTACCGCAACAGTAAGTACCGGACTCTTGTTGATATCCTTTATCTTTACAACAGCTAGAACACACCAAAATTGCTATCAATGTGGGTGAAGGATCTGCCCAGTCCTGACGTTCGTGTCTTGATAATGTTCAAAAGCTTCACACTCCAACCAATTTCACTTAAAATTTCTCCTTGCGCTATTTCCAAGGCCTGTATCCTGATGAATTACATTCCTTAGTTGGTCCACTGATTATGTTCAGCACTTCACTCAAGAAGTCCCGGGCTTGACATGTAGATGGCACTACTAATAAAAAATCCATATAATTTTTATAAAGTACTAACCTTCAAATGTCACATGACAATATTTTAAGGCCAACGGAATATTAGTTTCCAAATTAAAGTTATTTAAGTGAAGCTACTGTTGCAAATTTTCAAAACAATGGAAAAATCTGAAATTCGTGTGTTGATAAAGCATTGCTTTCTGATGGGAAAAATACTCTTCAATCAAAGTAATAGCTTCATAAGTGTTATTCAGGTTCTGCTCCGTCTGAAACAACGGTTAGGAGGTGGTATGTTGTCTTTAAACGCGATCGTAGAGACATAAATGATGCTGAACGTTCAGGTTGCCCCAAATCGGCAGTTGTCCCAGAAAACAACAAAAAAATTCCAGAAAGTCCTTTTGGCCGATTAGAAATTGAAGTTATGTGAGATAACAGAGGAGCTGAACATATTACAAGGCGGTTTATTCATCATTTTGCATGAACATTTGTCAATGTAAAAACTGTGTTCAAAATGGGTGCCGCGTTTGCTCTCAGTCGATCAAAAACAACAATGATTCATAGCGTTGTTTGTAACTGTTTCAACGCAATAAGAAGGAGTTTTTGCATAAATATGGGACAATGGATGAAACGTGTATCCACCACTTCACTACAGAATCAAATCGGCAGTCAAATCAGCTGTGTGGACAGTAGTAGGTAAAAGCTGTCCAAAGCAACCAAAGACGCAAACATAAGCAGGCAAGATTTTGGCCTCCGTATTTTGGGATGCGTAATGTATTTTATTAATCCATAACCTTGAGAAAGGAAGAACCGTCAATAGCTAATATTATATAGCATGATTGGTGCGTTTAAAAGAAGGAATCGCCAAAAAACGGCCTCAAATATAGAATAAAAACGTGATCTTTCACCGAGACAAAGCGCCGTGTCACAAGTCGATAACAACGATGGCAAAAATACATGAATTGCACTTTAAATTGTTTTCGCACTTTAAATTGTTTCACTCTATTCTCCAGATCTGGACCCCTAGAGACTACTAGCTGTTTGCAGACCTAAAAAAAAATGCTCTGAGGAAAGAAATTTTGGCTCCAATGATAAAGCGATATCGAAAACTGACGCGTATTTTGAGGCCAAAGTCAAATAGTTCTATAGAAAAAGGGCATCGAATTGTTAGAGAAGCGTTGGAATTAATGTATCAACTTAGAAGAAAACTACGAATAAGGTCGAATTTTGCCTGAAAATTGTTGTTTTATTAATTACGCCCTTCATATATGGAATGATGTGTTATTTGTCATTTAATGCTGAAATCGAAACGTTTTGAACACAATTTTACGGCTTCAACTATATATTGTTTGAAGGCAATTGTATGCCTTCAATTACAGATACAATGTATTGTTGGTCATTTAGCTAGAAAATGTATTGTTAGTGATTCTACTATATAATATATAGTTGGTGATTCTACTATAAAATGTATTTTTGGTCACTTAGCTATAAAATATATTTTTGGTGATTCTACTATACAATGTATTGTTGGTCATTTTGCTATAAAATGCATAGTTGGTGATTCTACTATAAAATGTATTGTTGGTCATTTGGTTATAAAATGTATAGTCGGTGATTCTACTATAAAATGTATTGTTGGTCATTTTGCTATAAAATGTATAGTTGGTGATTCTACTATAAAATGTATTGTTGGTGATTTAGCTATAAAATGCATAGTTGGTGATTCAACTATAAAATATATTGTTGGTCATTTGGTTATAAAATGTATAGTTGGTGATTCTACTATAAAATGTATTGTTGGTCATTTGGTTATAAAATGTATAGTTGGTGATTCTACTATAAAATGTATTGTTGGTCATTTGGTTATAAAATGTATAGTTGGTGATTCTACTATAAAATGTATTGTTGGTCATTTGGTTATAAAATGTATAGTTGGTGATTCTACTATAAAATATATTGTTGGTCATTTGGTTATAAAATGTATAGTTGGTGATTCTACTATAAAATGTATTGTTGGTCATTTGGTTATAAAATGTATAGTTGGTGATTCTACTATAAAATATATTGTTGGTCATTTGGTTATAAAATGTATAGTTGGTGATTCTACTATAAAATGTATTGTTGGTCATTTGGTTATAAAATGTATAGTTGGTGATTCTACTATAAAATATATTGTTGGTCATTTGGTTATAAAATGTATAGTTGGTGATTCTACTATAAAATGTATTGTTGGTCATTTTGCTATAAAATGTATAGTTGGTGATTCTACTATAAAATGTATTGCTGGTGATTTAGCTATAAAATGTATAGTTGGTGAGTCTACTATAAACATCGCATAAATTTCTGGATTATTTTTTCGGCTTTATTAGTAATATTAGTAATAGTTATTGTTTACTGAATTACGTCCCCTGTATCATTTTAGATACAGAATGAACGTCCCTATTTCATTTTAAGCGTACATTTAATTTTAAAAGTGGTCGTGTTCATATTTTGTATTGTTACTTTTGAGAGTGGACAAGTTCTTTGCAGTTATTATTTCTTATTTTAATAATCCTCTCTTGCTAATCCCTAAGATGGCACCGATATTGCCTTGGCGGAGCTTTTTAGTCTCTGACTGCTCTTGATAAAATATTGCATTTGAGATTTTGGTCATCTGAAGTGGACGTCAGGCCGATATTGTCTTAAATCATTTTGTGAAAATGTCCGAATAAAGTTGAGAGTTGGTCAAAATAATACATTGATATTGATTAGGCTTTTTTCAGACACTTTATATAAATGTATAAATAAGATCTGTGCACAGCATGAATGGCCCCAAGGAAGACGATTCATGCCGTGTCTTTCGTTAAATAATAGAGAAAAATAAACTCTACACGCCTGTTATTGTTCTCTGTTGAATCGACAAACGGCAATAGTGATGTACCCCTCTGTCACTCCAGCAGTCGTAGACTCTTAAGGAACGCCATTGTTTTTGCCTTCACATCTCTTGAATAAAATGGCTTCGTGTCTCCTCTGACTTAATCTTTTAGAAAAATCAGAGGTCGCAAGAAGTCAAGTGTAGCTAGTAGGTCAGGTGTTCGCGAACAATGGCGATTTGGTTAAATAAAACATAATTTACAGAGTTTGAATCTTGGATAGTCGCCTTGTCCAGCTATGATATACATTTGACGGCTTCGAGAAACATTTTATCTAAATAGGGAATAGTGACCTCGTCGCACCGAATGTGACACAAGGTCAATTTTAAATGTGTTTAACGCCAATACCGGGGAAATGTGCTTAAAACCTCTCAGCCGTTCCCCTTTTAGGGACGCCTCCGGCACCAGGCAATAAACACAGTCCCTCCCAATCAAGAGTTACTTCCTGTTGGCTTGAGTTTATATAATTATTGAACTACTTTAGCCGAACTCAGGAAATAAAATTATTAAAAGATGAAATACTTCACGAACTTGCTTGTCATCTTAAGCTTAAATATGGCACAAGGCCGAAAGTGTGGAGCCGTCAGCTAGGATCGAAACCATAACTCAATTGTAATTTATCTAACCAGAACAATGGCCAATGATTTTCTACGCAAAGCTTACAAGTGGCACAAGGTCGAAAGTATGAGGAACGCAGTGAGGATCGAACTCACTGCACAATTGTAATGATTTTAGTGAGACAAGATAGTTAACAATTGCAGTTCCCAGAACTTCTTTCAATGGATGACAGAACAAGGATAGGGGATTATTTTTACGTTGATATTCACTCTGAAAGGTCCGGGGGACAATCGAGGTAGAGGGTTAAAAAATATGGATAGAGGACAATATACCCCAGTGATCGAAATAAAGGGTTCGGTTCGAAATTCCATTCACCTGAAGAATGTCGGAGCGTACAACATTCGAAAGGTCGTGAATATGAATATGCCAATAAAGATGGAGACAATAATCCAAACATAGTCAATAATGTATATATATATTTTTTAATCGTATCACCCCGATCAAGGCGGTAACGCCACTGGTGTGCAGGGGGCTACGTAATAGTGAAAAGAATGGAAAAGAGAAAGCCGGAAACCACATCCTAAACAGGGAACAAGGGATGAGCCTCTTAACCTGTTCAATAGACGTGAGTGGAGTGTGAACCGGGCGATAGATAGATCTATCTACTCCAATTGGATCTATCTACTCCAATTGGATCTATCTACTCCAATTGGATCTATCTACTCCAACAACCTCATTTCAGAAGTATAGACAAATATAAACATTAATATATTTATACCTCCTTTATCTCCATCCCGGCTTGTTATTTTATTTTCTAAATATTTCATTAAATCTCAGTTAGTCATACATCTTCAGTGTGGATACACCCTGGATAGATTTATTTATCTAAACTTATTTATAAATGGAACTTTGTCTGTGTGTGCGTCTGAGTCTCAGTGTGTACGTTACCTATAGACTCCGAAAAGGCTGAAGCGATTTTCTTGAAAATTTACAGTTGTACTATAAGCGTCTGCGAGTGGTCTTAGCTGGGTTTTGTGTTGATAAATATCGAAAATCGATAATCGAAAAAATCGAGTTATAGAAGGAGTGGTCCGATTTTAATCAAATTTGATACGCTCAAAGACAAAGACACAAGAAATGATATTCAGAAGTTTCAAGGTTGCAGTTCTTACAATAGTGCATAAAATCGATAATATATATATATATATATATATATTGTGTGTATTTTGGCAGCATTTTTTCATTAATGCAGGTTTCATTGAATAATATAGACAAGTTTTGTCTATTAATTTTGTGTAGGATCCGTTCATACCGTCTGATATACTTGATGGTGATGTCGTTAAAAGACAACAAAAAATCACAGTATTTGTTGAATTTTTTATCAGGTCTAAGCTTTCGGCTCACATAAGCCATTATCAAAGAGTAAATAATAACACACAGTAAACATAGAACATTTAAGCTATTAACAATAAAGATAATTGAATTGAAAATATAAGTCCATCCCTACCGTGGCGGATGGCCGAAGACAGTGACAAAATAGTGGTGTTGTGGTCCCTGGTCTGATTACAGACATTTGAGTACGTTGTTGGAAATATCGAAATTGATTGTATTCAAACCAGGTTTAAACTGTTTAATGTAGAGTGCTTCGAGGATTTTTAGTTTCTGCTTATTATTTTCTTGTTTGAGTATGTACGTGTTATCAACAAGCGTTTTTCTCAGAAGTGTGCGTTGATAACCGTGTTGTTCTAAATGACGGAATATATTTGAATTTTTATTTAAGTGCAACGTCAGACGCCGTGAGAGCGAATTTGTGGTATATATCTATATATATATATATATATATAAAAGGCAAGATGTTTGTGTGTGTGCCTGTTTATCTGCCTGTATGTCCGTATTTTTTCAGCCCTTTTATTTTAGTTTTTACTTCGGGTTTGGCTCTAAGTTGCTATAATTATAGTTCTTAGTCTCAGCCATGATACCATTTACTCAGAGGACTTATTTAGCCTTCAAAAGTCAGTTTATGGCGAAAAAACTTATTTGATATCGATAACAGGAAATCAAAATTTGACTTACATCCATTCATTTTTTTTTCAGTCTACGGTTTCACTTTAACTGGAAACAACTATTGCTTTTTAGTCTTTCGTGCCAACGTCCAAAGTGTCTGAGCTCCAGGACCATGGATTAGTTTTAAAGCTTTCTTTACATCCGAACAACGCCGGGCTATACTGCTAGTCACTTTACAAGTATGATAGTAATTTCTTTCAGGCATTGACAATCTTAACCTGTTCAAGTCTTGTGTTAACCTTTGACTTACCCACAGGTCCTTATAAGTAGCGCTATTGTAAGATTTCCTTTCCGCGTAACAACAAACTCTTACAGTAGCTCACTACTTTGAGAGACTCTTGTGCCTCGTATACGGTGACCATTATTAAAAGAAATGAATATGATAAAATATCATCATCGATTCATTTGTTTGGGTTGGTCAAATAGTCGGTTCCGTTATTAAGTTAGTTTTCTAATTAGTAAAGCAAAATAACTTTTGACCCATTCAATACGTATACCCATTGCCTTGATATAAAGATATAAAGCCTGCATGTCCTACAAAAAGAAAAAGATATTAAAACAATACTTTTGTTAGTTATTACTTAGTGTTCCAAAATCTAAATAGATTGTAATCTTATTTGTTGATATAAAAGGCATATCGAGCATTGATACGATTAGATTGTCCAGAGGGGATGACCCCTGGTAAGTCGATACGATACTCTATCGTGTTGATGATAAAATATTAAAAAAATATATTGGTCAGAGAAGAATGAGTGCGATCAGAAATAAAAGAAAAAAAATACTAAATCTGCAACAACAGAAAACAGGAATTGTTAAAAATTGTTTTGGCGATACGAAAGAATTTGGTCTCGCAGGATTTTCGTGGCAAGATCAGAAAACAAACGAATTGAAGAACAGTTTAATCACAGCTAACGTTCAAATCTACTTGTCCTTAGATGCCTGTCTATAACCATCTAGCCAGCTGAAGTTGTTAATATCTTTTTCGCCCATTCTCATACAAACATGATTGGTTAAACGAGTATGACCATTTTTGATCCACTGTTTCAGTTTTTATAAGAACTGGATTTTGAAGTGAGCGAATGACTTGCAATGCTTATGGCAATTGCAGTGAGGTTATCCTATCCAGAACCTGGCTTATATCTTCTTTTTTTTTATAATCGTATCGCCCCAAGCAACGCACTATAGTGCCACTGTTGTGCAGGTGGTTACATAAGAGGAAACTTATAAGAAGCAGTAGCAGTAGCAGCATAAAGCGGGTAGGAGAGAGATGACAATACTGTAGAAATGAGATGAGAGCATGAGAGAGAGGATGCAGGTTAGTGTGATAAGAGATGACTATTGATTTTACATTTAAATTCTTGAAGATTGTAGCTGTCGGGGAAGCAACTAAACGGAAATGAATTCCAGAGGCGGGAAGTGAGAGAAAAGAAGCCACTGGAGTAGAATTTGCGTTTATATCTTATTAGTTTCACTGTAAAAGTAAGACCTTGTTGCTAATCTTGTGGCTCGAGTAAATTCATATAAAGGGGGCACCAGTGAGTTAAGTTCATCAGAGCAGAAGCCGTGAAAGTACTTGTAAAAGAGACACAGAGAAGCCAAACTGCACCGGTGAGAAAGTGACTGTATTCGAGCTGCCAAGTCAGAATCGATCACATTCTCCGTTGAATTTTGTCAAGGATCTCTAGGTGAATAGCAGGAGCACTCGAATAGATATAGCAGCAGTATTCAATGCACGGGCGGATGGTAGATTTTTATATGTGTAGAATTGTTTAGTCCGTAAAAAACTTCCTGGCCCTGCACAGAGAACCGACCTTGTAAATTCTGTTGATTTTTTATCATTTATCTCCAAGTAATGTAATAAAAGCAATAAGACTCAAGAAGTTACTGGGTGTAAGAGAATTTGAGAAAAAAGTCATGAAGGAGTGAAAAAAAAAAATAACAGGAATTAAGAAAAGAAGAAAACGATTGAAATAGCATTAAAACTTTTGAAAATCATAGTTGACTAGAAAGCAAGAATCGGAAAGAAAGAGAAGCGCGAAAGAAGAACCTGTTAGCATAGAACTTACGGTTACATCTAGACATTTCAGTTGCCACCAATCTCGTATATGCTTAAATTTTAAATTCTACGTACTATAGAGAAAAATTTATTAGAAAAATTACCAGTGAAAATATTTATAGAAACGTTTTAAAGAAGCTGTTACGGCGGGAGAAGTATGATTGGTACCGAGATGCCAGTTCAGGAACAATAAGATGACAGATTCTTTTGCAGGATTCTATCATTAATCTATAAGCACATAGCAGAGGCATCAGACCAAAATTTTGCAGCAATATTCAATGACAGCAATATATATATATATATATATATATATGTACGCATCCTTCATTCAGTTATGAATTAGAAAATTCTCAGCTACTGGCGTATGTTTACATTGTATATAACACGCTAACAGTCTGCTTCCGTCTACCGAAAGCTCATAGCTCAGAGGTAGAGTCACCGACTGATTTCAATTCGTTCGGGTTTCAACCCTGGCTAAAAGCAATTGGATGTCTAATCGTTCTGATGAGCTGTGATACAGCAAAACAAATCTGTCTGCGGATGACTATATATATATATTTTTATTTTTATAAGCATTTCACCCCGAGCAAGGCATGTCACTGCCACTACTTCGCAGGGGGCTACATAGAGTGGAGAAAGGATGATTAAATATAGGAAATGTCAAAGGGTGGGTGATAGGCGGGTAGGGATACCGAGAATGGTTAAATATAGGAAATGTAAGAGGGTGGGTGAGAGGCGGGTAAGGATACCGAGAATGAGGGTTGGGTAGATGAGAGTGTTCTGAGAATAATTAGGAGTTGATAGGAGGTGTCTATTGACCCTACATTTAAACACCTGGAGATTGTAGCCGTCGGGAAAGCAGACTTGTGGAAGGGAGTTCCACAGGCGGGAAGCGCAAGAAAAGAATCTGTTGGAGTAGAATTTACGGTTACATCTCATCTGTTTAACTGTAAAAGGGTGGGACCTAGTTGCTAATCTAGTATCTCGTGTAAATTCGTGCTTAGGCGTCACCAGTGCTCTAAGTTCATCGGAACAGAAGCCATGAAAGTACTTGTAGAAGAGGCACAGAGAATTTACACCACGCCGGTGAGAGAGTGGTTGCATAGATAGATAGATAGATAGATAGATAGATATCCTTACAGGTATCGAAAGTTTCATGCACCAATCAATCGTCAGGTGTTACTATCGTGCATGGAACTCACAGTAGTAATACCGTTAGGAAAAATATTTATTTATTAATAATATAAATTTACTATCCTGTTTTATTAACACCAGCTCTATTATGACATATTTTCCAGGCTGAGCAAAACCTGTTTGTGAACACCAAAAAGCTGCACAACATTTAAATGAACATTCCTGTCCACATTCCAGATTTAGCGCAATATTAATTGACAATACATGCATACTCCACACTGAACATAATAAATAAAAATTTCAAATTCTTGATGCCTTCTTTATAAATATATTAAAACCAACACTAAACAAAATTATTTATTATTATAGCAACATCGTCTTAAAATGTCTCTGACAGTAGGTTTTCAGAATATCTGTAAAATTTGTAAGAAAAACGAAGGAGTTTAAAACATATAAATTGTTACCCTCCTTGTACCATGTTATTTTGAAATCGTTTTCGCGTTCTTACGCGTATACTCAAAACTTGTAACGGTTAAACTACAGGATATTCATAATTGACTACATTTTATAACGGACAACTACATCATTATATCTTCACAATCAACCCAGGAAGAAGACTTTGAATAAAATTTTAAAGTACTTGGGACTATAAAAATCAAATAAAAAGTACTTCGGACTATAACAATAAAATAAAAATAATAATAATGAAAATACACGCACGCCATTCTTTCTGTTTTTAAACATCATACAAAGAAAATTATTCGTGACTACGAGAGGATTAAAATCAAAATAAATAGACATAATATATCTAAATTATTTAATCTGTGGCGTATAAGAAATTAAGAATAAAAAACATTTTGGAAAAACCCAGAGCACGATTAAAAACATTTGGGGGAAAAAGAAAACAAAGTAAAATTGCACACCCGCAAAAGTGGATTCAAATGACTATTCACAAGTCCGTGCGAAAAGAATCTTGATTGGATTAAAAACAGAAAATTGATAATGACGTTATTTCACAACTAAAAGCGAAAATGCTCGCTGGAGCCGGTCACATGAGCAGATATAATTACTTAAGGACATTCTGTGAGAGGTCAACAGAGTCAGATGGGAGCCACGAGACGAAATAACTAAAATGTAACTTCAACTTCAAATCAACCCGGAGATAAGGTCAGGTCGCACCTTGTTCTCTTTCTCCTCTCTCGTGTACTGATTCCATTACTTCTCCATCCAAAGACATTCATACTGAATAAATACATACATACGTACTTACGTACGCATATAGTCTTTCAACAATTACTACTACGAACATTTTCTACAAATCTTGATACCCATAACTTTATCATTGAACATGAACTCTACTCTTAATTTTTTAATAATGTTTCTAATTGCACATTAACTTCTACAACTTGTGTTATTATTTCCTTTAAATAAATCTCTATTCTGAAATGAAAAATGTATATTTTATTCTTACACTAATTCACACATTCCAAGTGGCAACCAACCTTCTGTTGATGACTATTCTGGATAAAACTTGTAACCTGTAGGGAGTTCAGCTAAGTCTGACACAAGGCCGAACCAAGAAACTAACTATATCCCTACGGCTTCAAATCAATTATGCTTAAGTGAAAATATGCTGCCTAAATACACACTCACGCTCGCCCCCCCCCCCCCATTATTTTTTCAAGAAGGAGAAAGAAAACGAATTTTAAAATTTGTCTTGCATGGATCTGTCGCCAAAATTAATGATGTGTTCTCGACGATTCGATCATTTCTATTAATGACGTTAGAATTTGTCTCATCGTCAAATCATATACAAAGAACATGGACGAAGCAGACTTTCAGTCGTGTTTCTTTAGTAGTTACTTCAATGAGTTTTAAAGCGACGCATTTTTAATAAAAGTTACCAAAGGTTTTATCGATGTATATTTGAGAATTACCCAACACAATTTAGTTGGAGGAGAGTTGCTTTAATATATACTTGAAAGCATCCACCCACTCTAGTAATGGCATATGTCAATAAAAAGCAAATATTAAATTCATTTACTAAAAGAATGCATTGTCATTGATTTTACTATACAAATGCATTGTAAAGATTTTTATTATAGGAATGCATTGTAAATAATTTTTAATGTAGTAATGCATAGTAAATGATAACATTATAGGAACGCTTTGTAAATAATTTTAATATACGAATGAATTACTGGCAATTTTTAAGATAATATATCATCGTCAATGAGTTTGCCATGAGAATAAATTT
>JBBBDQ010000185.1:1710000-1722500 GCA_037127315.1 Ascarosepion bandense
GGAGTTCCAGAGGCGGGAAGTGCGAGAAAAGAAGCTATAGGAGTAGAATTGTCACCTGCATTTTTTTATCTAGCTGTAAAAGTGTGGGTACTTGATTCCGTTCTGGTTGCCCGAGTAAATTCTTGTGGAGGGGGCACGAGTAGCAGAAGCCATGAAAATATTACCACCCTTGGCCTTTTTATTCTAGAATTCACTTAGGTACCTGAACAATTTTTTATACTTTGATTCAAAAAATATTTTTTTGCAAATGCGAAAAGCTTTCTTGTAGCTTCAATTTTAGCTTTAATTGAAAGCTAAGATAAATTTACTATTTCCAGTACGGAAAGTACTGAAATATTTCAAACAGCAATTAACTAAATTGGAATCGATTTTTTTCTAAAATAGCTGATTAGCGTCCTTTTAAAGTCGTCTGATACCACTATAAAATTCTCTGTACAAATATATGTTTTTAAAATATTATATACTTACTTGAAGCTATATTTGAGAAATATTAGTATAAATAACCCGATTAAAAAATAATTATTATTTGCTTTAAATTTCAAATAACCGAGAATTGAATTTAAAAACAAAACAGTAGCTGTGTCTTTAAACGATATCGCCATGGTTTACATAACTGACGAGGCGTTGACAGGCGGTGTTTTAATGATCGTTGTTTTACGAAGATTTTATCTATAAAACAATGACGTAATTAATTTTTTCAAATATAATTTTAAGTGTTCAGTAATCTTAAAAATGTTGAGATCTAATTTTAAGAATGTTAACTAAAAATTTACTATATTAATCGCTCTTATTTTCTTTTAATATATATGCGTCGCCATAGTTTTAAAAACAATAAAGTTACATAAAATTTTCTATAAACTAGCAGTTTTGCCCGGCGTTGCTCGGGTGTAATGAAAGCTTTAAAACTAATCCGTGGTCATGGAGCTCAGACTTTTTTGGACGTTGGCACGAAAGACTAAAAAGCAATAGTTGTTTCCAGTTAAAGCGAAACCGTAGACTGAAAGAAAAATGAATGGATATAAGACAAATTTTGATTTCCTGGTATCGATATCAAGTAAGTTTTTTCGTCGTAAACTGAATTTTGAGGGCTAAATAAGTCCTCTGAGGAAATGGTATCATGACTGAGACTAAGAACTACAATTATATCTACTTAGAGTCAAACACGAAGCAAAAACTAAATAAAAGGGCTGAAAGAAATACAACATACAGGCAGATAAACATACACACACACACATAATGCCTTTTAAATATATATATTATCGATTTTCTGCACTATAGTAAGAACTGCAACATTGAAACTTCTGAATATCGTTTCTTATGTCTTTGTCTGTGAGTGTATCAAATTTGATTAAAATCGGACCACTCCTTCTATAACTCGATTTTTTCGATTATCGATTTTCGATATTTATCGGGGGTACCTCAACACAGGATGTGCGTTGTGGTACAGTGGATATCGGCTCGGAACGAGAAACCGGGGAGCCGACTTCGAATTCTAGTTGAATCTATTGTATTCACTTACGCGCAAATACCGTTGGGAAATGTATTAATCCGTCTCTTCCTTCCAGTTAAATAGCAGAACAGATTGGGTTCTATAGCCTTGGTCGGCAACCAGTCTACCGCAGAAAGCAATGCGGGATAATCTTCTGCCCAGTCAGTCATGTCTCTTTCGAGACATGATCGCCCAAGCGTGTATCACGTATGGCACTTAACTGACTGACTGACCTCAACACAAAACCTAGCTAAGAACACTCGCAGACGCTTATAGTACAACTGTAAAATTTCAAGAAAATCGGTTCAGCCGTTTCGCAGTCTATAGGTAACGGACACACACACAGAGACACAAACCCATACAAACAGACAAAGTTCCATTTATAAATAAGTTTAGATATAGTTTTCACTTAATAAGAATATCACTTAATTACTTAAAGTAATGCAAATTTTAAAAAATTTATATATTATAAATTAATAATTGAAATTAAAGGAAAATGAAAACAATTCTTGAAAAAGTTTATCATTGATCGAAAACAAATTTTCTAAGACAATAATGTTCTTAATATATTTATTTATAAAAGCATTTAAAGCTTTTCTAGTTAAATAATATCAAAGTTTTGTTGCATTTTTTATTTTACTATTCGGAACAGGTTTACGGGAAATTACTTGTTTAAAAAATGATTTACATTAAAGAATGAATCTGCTTTTAGCTATTAAAAAATGTTAGACTGAAAATTTTATATTTCGAAATTTCATCAAATTAAATAAATAGGTGGTAAATTATGTGAAAAAATATTTTCAGCAAAACTTCAAAAGTAATTTAATTCATTTGTGAATAAGTCCTGAATATTTCATTAAAATTCGACAATTCTATGATTTTTGCAAGAATGTCCAAATCAATGTTTTTTTCCCAGCTGAAAAAAGGCGATAAAAAACTAAATCGTAAATATTATATCGACCACTCACACACAAAAATAAATAAATAAATCAAAAGTTTTCGAACGTGGTAGAAAGTATTAATGTTTTAATAAAATAATAAAAATACTTTGGTCCTTCATCTTAATAATAACATAAATATTTTGACGATAAAACATTGTTTTTATTAAGTTTGGGAATTTTTTCATCATTTTATACTGTTTTATTTCACTGAGAAAGTGGAGTTACTTAATTTAATATAAGGCTAAAGAATCCTTCAAGGTAGAGATTTACTGCTAGAATGGTAATGATGAATGCGATAGAAATGAAAGTGGAAATGGTAGCACGTGACGATTATGAGAATATGGTTGATTTGAAAAGCAAATGATCATTGATTCGAACAGGTTAAGTTTATCCACAAAGCGCCCGTTCTTAGAAAAAGATATCTCTTAAATGTAATGTTTGAACTGGGGGAAATGCAGCCAGTCTGAACATTTGCTACGGACATTGTGACGGTGTAAAATAGACGTGCAAAGTTGTACCTGCGAAGAGTGGAGAATAGGTTTTCAAGCAAAAGACCACGTAAAAAATTTTTCACTCAAAAGATTGAAATTAAAGAATGAACGAAACCAGCCCTGGATATTGCAGCAGTAATACTCGATTTTTGGCTGATTGGGACTTGTCAGCTAGCGATAAACACTAAACGGTATGTATTGCTGACAAACGGCGTGAAACTGGTCATTAAAATATCGACCGTATGAGAAGCAATGACCTATCAGCTGTAGCTATCAACAAATTTATATTTTACTCAGTTTATCAGTTATGTGCCATACGTTATACACGCTTGGTCGATCATGTCTCGAAAGAGACATGACTGACTGGGCAGAAGATTTTCTATCCCGCTCTTTAAACTATAGCTGAATGGAAGAAGAGATGTATTGTATTAATCAGTAATAATTAGTGGGGGATCAGTTTATTACTTTATAACAATGGAAACCGATCCCCCACTTTATACCCAGTAGAAGACTTAATCATCATTTCCAACTATTATATTCAGTCAGTCAGTTAAGTGCCATACGTGATACACACTTGGTCGATCATTTCTCGAAAGAGACATGACTGACTGGGCAGAAGGTTTTTTTCCGCAGTAGAATGCCATTAATTTCTGTGGTAGACTGGTTGCCAGCCAAGACTATAAAACCAAATCTGCTAAAAAAAAAAGCCATTTCTGGAGAGTGACACGAGACTAATAACTTTACCAAGGGTATTTACGTGTAAGTGAATGCAACGAATTTGACTGGAATTCGAACTCAGCTCTCCAATCTCTCGTTCCAAGCCAATATCTATACTTTACTCAGGTTAGCACTAAAATAACAGTTTTGTTATTTCTTTTGGTTTTTGTTATGATTTCAATTTAGATTTTACATATAAATTTGATTAGTCATGAAATTCAAAAGTTTTGCACTGAAAGTAGTAAAGACCTGAGCATTTAGAACAAAGTTTGGTCCCAAATAGAAAATAGTAATGCATAAAATGTAGGGAATGCAGAAAAATGTATAAATGCACAAATATATTTTACGGAATCCTCTCTCTTGAATTTTTTTGGTATCGCAAAATAGAAAATTCAATACACTACCGGATCATAATTATTAGGCAACCCCAGTTTTTAAAAAGAAATTATGTATATCATATTTTTTTAGTATTTATTGCTAAATGAAAATTGAATGGTTCTTTTGTTATTATTATTTTACAAAGTTCTACAAGGAAAGGAAGCAAAGATGAGCTCGTCCGAAACACCCTGAATTTTCTTCATTCTTTCATTGATGAAACTGCAATATAGGTAATTATTAAATATTTATAAATTCATTTGATGCACATTTTATTGTGCAGTATTAACAAAATAACCATTCTATTTTTATTTACAATTATTCACTTGGGAATAAATACTAAAGAATAGTATTAAATACATCATCTTTTTTAAACACTGGGGTGGACTAATAATTATGGCCGGAAGTGAATATCAAATCTTTAAATGCCTATCCATCTCGCCTAGTTTTCCAATTTTCTACTTCCTGTATTTTAATGCCCTACTTTTAAATCTGCCTAAATAATTTCCACAATTTTTCATCTCTTATTAGTTTTTTTTTCGTTTTCTTTAACTTTCTTCTTTTACTAAAATTCCTGAACCAAAGACATCTGCTAGAATATATATATATATATATATATATATATATATATATATATATATATATTAATACAGGTTTCATTGAATAATATAGACAAGTTCTGTCTATTTATTTTGTGTAAGATCCGTTCGTATGATCTGATTAGCTTGATAGTGTTGTCATAGAAAGACGACAAGAAATCGCAATAATTGTTGATTTTTTTATCAGGTCTGAGCTTTCGGCTTACATAAGCCATTATCAAAGGATGAACATTTAATGTTCAGTGAACATAGAACATTTAAATTATTATTAACAGAGTAGAGTTATACAGAGAAAATTAGACAGGTCCATTTTTTTGCGTCGCAGGCCGAGAAGGAATGGTGGTAGTGGGTTTTTGGTCAAATGAGGGTATAGTGGCACGAGGGATTGGTCTGGGAACTGCTACTACTATGGTGTAGGGGGTAAGTATAAGAACTATAACCTCTCCCGTCGATTATAGGCATTGAAGTATGTTAGTAGAGGTGTCGAAATTTATAATTTCCATAATGGCTTATGTAAGCCGAAAGCTCAGACCTGATAAAAAATTAACAATTATTGTGATTTCTTGTCGTCTTTCCATGACAACACTATCAAGCTAATCAGATCATACGAACGGATCTTACACAAAATACATAGACAGAACTTGTCTATATTATTCAATGAAACGTGTATTAATGAAAAAATGCTGTCAAAATACACACAATATATATGTCGGTTGCTTATAACCAAGTTTTGTTAAAATTCGTTAATTTCCGTAATATATATATATATATATATATATATATATATTACGGAAATTAACGAATTTTATATATATATATATATATATATATATATATATATATATGTTACTACTAAAATTTCGCTAGGTTTACCTTATAGAAACCAATATCTCCCCACCCATTGCTTTACTAGAGTAAATTCCTGGGCTTTCAATTTCCAAAAATATGAAAATAAAGCAGCTAAAGTTAAATGGAAAAAAAGCTAGACCATCTACATCAGTAAAAGAACCCTATTTTCTTTGTTTTCAAGAAAAAAATGGAAATCATTAAATACATGAGGAGTCACATATTATTAAACCAGAGGCATGAAACCACAGTAAACTGCAAACACATTAAAGAACTAACCTTACAATCATGCTAAAATTAGAAAGATCTCCAGTATCGATAAACCTTTATAATATTAACAACGCTCTTACCTCAAATTTTACCTTTATTTCATACTACAAACTGTGATCTAATTAAAGCTTTAAATAAAAAAAGAGATTTCCTGAAGTTTTAATTAAAGTTAAATATGAAAAATAGATCAATTATAAAAACTAAATTTAAATACAAAACTATTTGTAGTTGTATACTTCACTAAAAGAGATATGTTTACCAAATAGCAAAACGTAGCGCCTTTTTTGCTCATCCTCTCCTCTCCACATATCAGTCAGTTAAGTGATACACGCTTGGGTGATCATGTCTCGAAAGAGACATGACTGACTGGGCAGAAGATTATCCCCAAGTAGATTGCCATTGCTTTCTGCGGTAGACTGGTTGCCAACCAAGGCTATAGAACCCAATCTGCCTTGTCATTTGACTCATAGCTGGAGGGAGAAGAGAAATATTATATTCCATATTATATTAAGTATAATTAGTGGGGGATCACGTTATTACTTAATAACAATAGAACACCGATCCCCCGCTTTATGTCCAGTACAAATTTTAAATATGTTTCCAACTATTATATTCAGTCAGTCAGTTAAGTGCCATACGTGATACACGCTTGGGTGATCATGTCTCGAAAGAGACATGACTGACTGGGCAGAAGATTATCCCGCAGTAGTTGCCATTGCTTTCTGCGGTAGACTGGTTGCCGACCAAGGCTATAGAACCCAATCTGTCTTGCTATTTAACCCATAACTGGAAGGAAGAGACGGATTAATACCAAGGGCATTTGCGCGTAAGTGAATAAAATGGATTCAACTGGAATTCGAACTCGGCTCCCCGGTTTCTCGTTCCGAGCCGATATCCACTGTACCACAACGCACATCCGCATATACATTTCCTTATTTTTTCTCTTTGTTAAACGCAAAGGACTGGCCATAGAGGCTGTAAAGAACCATACCTTATCTTCTACTGTTAAATCTGTCTATAAAATTTTCAACACGTCCATTAATCACCTCTATCCTCTACCTTTTCTCTCTTTCCCTTCAAATTCTAACTTACAATTTACAACTCTAATTTCCCATTTTTCACCCCACCTACCTATCCATTTTCTTTCCACACTACCCGACGAGACATTGTCCTTTCAATGTCGAAACAAAATATACACTTTGTAGTAGATGATAATTAGTACATGTTCTAAACTATAATTTATGATAAATATTCATAGCACTATTTTATATCGAACACTGTTTTAAATTAATGTTTTGAACGTTGTAAATTTTTTCTCCGTTCCTCCTTCACTTGGATATATTGTATGATCACATAATAAGACACAAAAAGTGTCGAAACAAAATAGCTACTTTCCTAGCGATATACGTATGTTATAATTTTTGAATATATATATATATATATATATATATATATATATATATATATATATATATATATATACTTAAGGTCATATCACGTGGAATACACCGATTCTCGCTCGATCACCGAAGTTCAACAACGTTGAGCCTGGTCAGTTCTTAGATGGGTGACCACTTGGGAATACCAGGTGCTGTAAGCATTATTGACGGATGTGTGTTGTAGTGCAGTGGATGTCGTCTCGGAGGGGGAAATCGGTGAACCGAGTTCCAATTCCAATCGAACACGTTGCATTCTCTAACGCACTGGTACCCTTTGGAAAGGCATTAATCTATCTCTTCCCTACAGTTATGGGTTAAATAACTGAGGTCTGTTGTTCATGCGATCTGTAGCAGACGTCTGCACCGATTGTTTATCAGCCGTTCCAAAAAGTGTGGATGGTGCTACACAAACCTTCACCAGTTTAAACAATTCTTTGTGTGGTTGTCTAACTGTGTTAGACGCTTATACGTCGAAATCGACGGGAGAGTCCATAATATATATATATATATATATATATATATATAGTCATCTGCAGACAGATCTGCTTCGATGTATCACAGCTCATCAGTACAGTTAGACTCCGATTGCTTTTAACCCAAGATTGAAACTCGACCGAATTGGCGTCAGTCGGCGATTCTAACTCTATTCTATATATATATATATATATATATGTGTGTGTGTGTGTGTGTGTGTGTGTGTGTGTGTGTGTGTGTGTTTTGTGGTGACATATTGTTTCAGGCTTGAACGCAATTTCCAGGCCAAAAATGATTTATATATGCATGTGCATTATGGGGAGCAACATCCATTGATTTATCCTAATGATTATTTGCTAAGAAGTAACGGTTACGTTTCATATTGTTATTGGGCTTACGGCCTATCACGTTGAATACACCGGTTCTTGCTCGATCACCGAAGTTAAGCAACGTTGAGCCTGGTCAGTACTTAGATGGGTGACCGCTTGTGAATATTAGGTGCTGTAAGTGTATAGTGACGGATGTGCGTTGTGGTGCAATGGATATCGGCTCGGAAAGAGAGATCGGTGAGCCGAGTTCGAATTCCAGTCGAATACCCTCCATTCACTTAAGTACTGGTATTCTTGGGAAAGGTATTAATCCGTCCCTTCCCTACAGTTATGGGTTAAATAACAAGGGTAGGACTTGCGGACCCTTCTCTTAAAAACAAATTCCAATGAATCTTGATACTCGAGAAAGAAAAATGTTGTAAAAATAAAACAACCTTACCCCAAATCATTCGTTATGACCTTAAATGACCCCATAAGGATTGATAGGTCATTAAACCTCGAAACAAACAAACAATCATATTGTTATAGAAGATATTCACTAGAAATATTTATGCATTCGAATGCAGCTTCTTGTATCTATTTTATAGTCTTTACATACGATTTATCCCTGATATTGAGCACTTTTATCTATAAATGTAGCATTACTTAAGACACACACACACACACACACACACACACATATATATATATATATTGATCATCCACATACAAGCCCATTTTGCTGCATCACAGTTCATCAGTGTAGCTAGACGTCTTGCTTCTGGCCAGGATCAAAACTCGACCGATTTGGTGTTGGCCAGAGTCGCTACTCCCTAAGCCATAGGCGCATGGAATCAGAGAAGGGAAATTTTAGCGTGTTGTATTTAAGCAGTGTATACACACGCCAGTCACCGAAAGAACTCCATTTATTGCTGAAGGGTATTGGTCAACACACTTACTTTTGAACATATTTCGTTAAATATGGCAGACAAGGGAAATTTAATAATTTATTTATTTAATTTTTTTTCAGCTTTTTTATGTTTTTTCTCCATTTGTTGAGATTAAAAGAGTATTAAATATTCTCTAATATTCCTTATTCCAAGCGCTTTCAGCCATTTCTTTAGCCATTTTCATTCTGTCTTTCTTTATTATCTTTTTAACGCCAATTTATCAAATTTTCTAACTTGGACCCTTCAGAAATCTATCCTTCTTTTCAACTTTGTCAAAATGAATGCGTCATAGTTTGAATTAATTTCATTCTTTTGTTGATTAAAACATACACGTTCTTAATTCTATAGTTTCCATTCCCCACCAAATTGCATACATTGCAAAGTTGTATTAAAATACTATTTTTAAAATGCTATTCTAAATAAACTAAAATTGAGCACGCTTTTGCTATAAGGAAAGGTGCATACAGTATGGACCAATTCACTGTGTTGTCTGGTTCACACTCTGCATTTCATTTACAGGCGTTGGAGTCGATAGATATTAAAACCAGGACCTCGTCTCTCTGTAAACAGAGAGAATATGCTATCGGACTCCATATTATTACTATTTTGTGCCTGCCCGTACCCTCCCCACTTTTTTCCCCAGTCCATCATGATTCATTTTCATCTTTTAATATTTTTAAAAGTTGAAAAATTGAATTAAAAAAAAAATCCCAGATAACCCAGATAAAGAGCGGGATTGAAACCGGTCAGTCGTTTTCGTGTTTCTTATTCAATCTATTGTTATTCCGTCATCTATAAATGCCTGTAAGTATGAAATTGACTTTGTTTCTTTCCTATGTATATATAACTGTGTATTTTAGAAGCAGTCCCTCTTTTAGAATTTTTAACACACAGGAAAATTTCACTAGAAACAAAGAAAAGAGTGCTGGATTGCTATGTGATGTTAGTTCTTCAATACGGCAGTGAATGCTGGACAATATCATCGAAAATGAGGACAAAACTGGAAGCAGCGGAAATGTGGTTCTACAGAAGGATGCTGCGGATATCGTGGACTGAGCATGCAAGCAACGATGAGGTGTTGGAAAGAATGGCAACAAAAAGAAAATTAATACTGAGCATCAGGAAGAGACAACTGGAGTTCCTGGGACACGCAATGAGGAAGGAGAGCCTGGAGAACCCGATACTGACTGGCCAGATAGAAGGAAAGAGAGACAGACGAAGGCAGCGGATAACATATTTGCAGGGCCTGATCAGGTGGATGACGGAACGGGGGTTGCGAGGTGTAACAGGAGAAAACATACTAAGAGCCACAAGGGATAGAGAGACGTGGAGAACCATGATCGCCTACGCCCTGAAAGGACAGGGCACATAAATAAAGAAGAATAACTAAAAAGTTACTGCGGTTAAATTTTTTATGTAATATTTCTTGTGTTCTTATAATTTTTTTCAATATATATTCTGGAGAAATTGTCTGTATATATCTGAGCGCTTTCGGCTTTTCTTTTTGCCATTTTTATGGATGATTTTAATGTAACTTTTCACTAAATTCTAATTTAACTGTTAACTTAATTATGAAGTTACCTTTTTTTTAATCATTTCACCCCAAGGTACCGCCACTGATGTGCAGGGAGGCTACATAAAAAAATTAAAGTTTTCGACAGGAAAAGAATGAAGACAAAGACGAACCAGCTACTGGGGGTGAAAGAAAAAGGGCAAGAGAAGGATGTGAACACAGGAGTGAAGACAACTAAGAAGGTAGAGAGAAAGGAAAAGAACAAGATACACAGGGTGATGTGGAAAGGGCTAAAGTCAAGTGGATAAGACATGGGAATTGATTTTGCGTTTAAATTCTTCGAGGTTATAGTCGTCAGGAAAATAAATATATGGAAGGGAGTTCCACAGGCGGGAAGCGCGAGAAAAGAAGCTGGTAGAGTAGAATTTTTGCTCGCATTTGGTTGATTTAACTGTAAAAGGGTGGGACTTTGATGTCAGTCTAGTTACCCGAGTCAATTCTTGTGAAGAGGGCACTAGTGAACTATGTTCTTCGTAGCAAAAGCCATGAAAATATTTGTAGAAGAGACAGAGGGAAGCCACATGTCGCCGATGAGAAAGTGGCTGGAGTCGGTTTGCCAGGTCGGGACCAATTACATTACAGATTTTCCTTTGGAGCCTGTCGAGATAACTGAGACGAACAGTTGGGGCGCCTGAGCACATATGACAAACTATTTCGTTGATAATACACATATGATAGCCTCACCCACGTGTAAAACGTTTCAACATAATGAAATCAATATTAATAAAAAAGAAAAAGCAACACGCTGTAATATCTACTATAAACACAGTCGCGACATAACGACCGTGTTGGAAAAATAAAACATTCCTAAATTTCTAGATACAAATTTTATATATATATATATATATATATATATATATATATTTTCAATTCAATTCTATTTATTGTTAATAACTTAAATGTTCTATGTTTACTGTGTGTTAATATTTATTCTTTGATAATGGCTTATGTGAGCCGAAAGCTTAGACCCGATAAAAAATTCAACAAATACTGTGATTTTTTGTTGTCTTTCAACGACATCACCATCAAGTATATCAGACGGTATGAACGGATCCTACACAAAATTAATAGACAAAACTTGTCCATATTATTCAATGAAACCTGCATTAATATATATATATATATATATATATATATATATATATATATATATATATATATATATATAATAGCACTGACGAGTGAGAACATGATAACGGTGTCTTCACGTGAGTTGGAAGTCGGCATGAATCTGCTCAGTTAAGGGAACACACACTTTGTACTTATCAACGTCCACCCCGATATCGAGTACTTTATGATAAAATTACCTGCTTTCCAAAATACATTTGATCAGTAAAACCGCTAAATAAACAACAACATCCCAATTAAGCACTATATATATGTATATATATATATATATATATATATATATATATAATATATATATATATATATATATATATATATATATATATATATATATATATATATATATATATATATATATATACATATATATTGAGCAATTGATTGTTTAATTACTTAGTTTCTGGTCATAAGACCAGTGCACATTTGTATTAAAAAGTGTTCAATACAATTATATTGTACAACGTTTGAATATTTTTCATTTGTAAACAAGTTATTACGCGTAATAATTCGTTTACAAATAGAATATATATATATATATATATATATATATATATATATATATATATATATATATAAACATGTTACGGAAATTAACGAAATTTAACGAAACTTGGTTATAAGCAACCGACAATTTGTAATGAATTATTTTGGACATTATTTTTACCGATACTCGTATTTAAGTAGATATTCTGTTTTTAATTAAACAGTATTTTATAATTATATCTAGCGGCCTGATTATTTCACGATAAATTTTTATTGCGATACACTACAGAGCAGATATAGTTTGTTTACGATGGATCGAAAATTGTGTTATATAAGCATGATAAAAACCTCATCTGATCCGGAGGCTATTCATGGTCGAGTGGTTAAGACAGTACCAGATCAAATGGTAGCTTCCCC
>JBBBDQ010000185.1:1727500-1912500 GCA_037127315.1 Ascarosepion bandense
AATAAAAATGAGAAAATTAAAAAATGAAATGATAATTATTTGAAATGTAAATATCGTTAATAAAACAATTTAGTAAGAAAGAATCCTTATAACGTTAAATTATATGATACTGTTGCGGGATCTCACCTTTGTATATGATAATGGACTCGACTGAGAGTACATATACTTCTGCTATAGAGAGAACAGTAGCTGCCATCGAGTGGAGAGTATTCGTAGAGATCCGTGCGAGTTATCGGAGAGTACCGGAAATGATACGGAAGTTACCCAGAGACTGCCGCATCAGAAGTCAGACGAGCTCTGAGCTCCACTCAGCTAGAACAATTGTACACGGATATACTATTTCCAACGAATTCACTTCAAGACTTGTATATATTTATTTTTTACTAATAGTATTGCTGGATTTACTAACCTTCGTTCAAGATTGTATATTAACCCTCTAGGGCCATTCGTATCATATTTGATACAGTATGAAAACAAGCCTTGAAAGAAATATTTTCCTGAAAAATTTTTTAAGATAAATATTTTATAAATTTCAAATGAAAGCAGTACTGACTGCTCAGTCAATGAATACCAAATGTTTCCTTATAGGGAAATACTGTATCAAATATGATACGAATGGCCCTAGAGGGTTAAGTAGTAATTAGTGGGGGATCTGTTTATTACTTCATAACAATATAGAACTGATCCCCCACTTTATGACAAGTAGAAGCCTTAATCATATTATATTATTAACCCTCTAGGGCCATTCGTATCATATTTGATACAGTATGAAAACAAGCCTTGAAAGAAATATTTTCCTGAAAAATTTTTTAAGAGAAATATTTTATAAATTTCAAATGAAAGCAGTACTGACTGCCCAGTCAATGAATACCAAATGTTTCCTTATTGGGAAATACTGTATCAAATATGATACGCATGGCCCTAGAGGGTTAAGTTCAATATAATTTATTTTTCTATCTCAATATCTGTTTTGTTGTTCATTATTTTGTGCGGTTCTTCACCCGGAATCCCCAACAAATACTGAACGCAAATAAATCAAATACTGAAGAATACTTGTTAAAGGATGTCGCTAATTCTTTAAAGTTTTATATTTGTGCAGGAGTATTTCTTGGCGGTCTTGATATTTTAACAATCTACTCTTACATTTTTTAAATATCAATATCTGGCAAGTCCTGTCCACAAGATTACTAATGATTTCCATATTGTGGTATGAGGGGATAAAACTTTGCTGCAAAAAGTCCTATGTCATACTTCATGGGCATTATAAGTTTTAGGTAAATCAGCATTGACTCTCTCAAAGGAAGACGACATACGTATTTCAAACATCAGTCAGGTAAGTTCCATACGTGATACACACTTGAGCGATCATGTCTCGAAACAGAAATGACTGACTGGACAGAAGATTATCCCACAGTAGTTTGCCATTGCTTTCTGTGGTAAACTGGTTGCCAGCAAATACTATAGAACCCAATCTGTCCTATTATTTACCCCATAATTGGGGGAAAGAGACGGATTAATAGCTTTCCCAAGGGTATTTGTGCGTAAGTGAATACAAGGAATTCAAATGAAATTCGAACTCGGTACCCGATTTGTCATTCTGAGTCGGTATCCACTGCACCACAACACACATTTCAAACCTAGGTAGTTCGAATAATTATCATTAATCCTCTTTAATATTTGTATCTTCTTAACATATTTTCTTTCACTATTAGTAACCCATTGCGTCTTAGTGACATTATCCCCTTAATTCTGATTTTTGTAGTATTTAGGTTTCTTCAGAGATGAAGTTAATATTTATGGTCGATTATTTGATTGGTTCACACGTCTTGCTTTTAAAACTTCAGGAAAATCCACTAAAAATCCAGGCTCATTTCTAAATACGTTTAGCTTCACCTTAGGACAGAATGCACGGCTCCCGAAACATGCAGATGTACAAATATTAATTGTATATACGATTTTATTCATACTGGTATCATGTCGATTTTTTCATTCATTTATTTCTCTTCCGTTTGAGTCGCCCTTTCGTTGAACATTCATTTATTTAATCATTCGTTCATTATTGATTTTTTTTTTTTAAACTAATACTCAGCGCTGTTTCATTATCTTTCTTGGTATTCCTGTTCTTTCACTTCGCAAAGACTTGTTCCTCTGCCTGAAAGCCATATTGCTGCCGGGCAGATTTTTACACTTCTGGCATGGTCCAACCTCCACCGTAGGTCGCCACTGAAGACGAGGTGAAGTGGTATCGCCAACGGCAGCGAGACGGTGCAAACATCTCGACAATCTCGTGTTGTGCATAGGTCATTCGCAGAGGCTTCAGTTAATTAGTTCATTTTTATTGCAAATGATATTATGCGATCTACTACCGCAAGTCACGTGATAGCGAATAGGTGCATGTGTTGGCGGGAAAGGAATAACAAGAAGCCATGTTTGAATATTGGCTTTTTATCTGCCCATATCCGTGGTTATTGGCCATATTCGAGGCAGAAGCTAACGATGTATGTCGATAAAATATCCAAGCATTTTGAATATCACGTCTATTTATTTATTTATTTTTATCTTGAATAATTAAGTTCTTTAAACTGCTACACTCAGTCAGATAAGTGCCATACGTGATACACGCTTGGGCGATCATGTCTCGAAAGCGACATGACCGACTGGGCAGAAGATTATCCCGTAGTAGGTTGCCATTGCTTTTTGTGGTAGATTGGTTTGCTGACCAAGGCTATAGAATCCAAACTGTCCTGTTATTTAACCCATAACTGGAAGTAAGAGATGGATTAATACCTTTCCCAAGGGTATTTGCGTGTAAGTGAATGCAATGGATTCAGCTGGAATTCGAACTCGGCTCCCCGATTTCTCGTTCCGAACCGATATCCAATGCACCACAACGCACATCCGCTACATTACTTGTTCTATATTCTGCGTCTCTTCAGGAAATCAGCGATCATGGCTCTTCTCATCTTTATGCTTCGTTTGGTTCTTTGGTTTGGACCCTACCCATATTCTGCCAGCCTTTTACGCAAGCTCGTCAGGTAAGTGGCTCGCTGCTCTCTCTCTCTCTCTCTCTCTCCCTCTCTCTCTTATCTATGTTGCCTACAATATAAAGTGGGTAATGTTTTCCAAGGCTTCCTTCCTTATTCTGTGTCTGAGGAATTTTAGCTGTCGTTTCTTGATTTTGAGTATAAATGTTCTTTTTGTTGCTGTTTCCTTTCAGACTTCCGTGTTGCTAGTTCTGTTCATAAAATGTTCGGTATCCTTCTACTACATTTCTGCTTCTATTTTCTTCATCATTCTTGTTAAGTGTTACGTCGGGTAACAGAATTATGTGAAATAATACAAAACAACGTAATAGTATAAAAGTAGGTGTATTGACAGGAAAAGAGAAGTATTTACAAGAAGTGAGGATTAGTAGAATACAGAACAAGGGAATTAGTATACGGTCTCGTCGTAGAGACGTGATAGATTGACTAATAGAACACTTCCGGTGAAATACTGGAAATACCCGACTGACTCGCTAACTCGACTTCCTTCCTAGAGGTATAATCACTACTATTTTATATAGTGATTCGAATAGTCCATTTCCGTGGAAAGGTGGAGAGCGCCCCAACATTAAGATTTACCAGAATTAACTGTTATATAAGAGGATGTCTATTACATAACAAGCCAAAGCTCTTTTCTTTATTTCTAACAAAATGCTAAGTTCCTCAGTTCTTTGTTCACCTTTAGCTTGTCCAGTGAGTATTTCGGATCTCGGTGTCACGTTTTTCCAGGCTCTTATAGACCGCTTCCCAGATAGTTAAACTTATGCACTTGCTTGATGTTCATATTTCCAATTAGTAACTCGCATCTTAGTCTTTTACTCTTGCTGATGAATTTACTTTCTATGTTGATAGTTAGTCTTTTAACTGACTTTCTTGTATTACCCTGTCTAGGAGGCGCTGCAGTTTCCATTCTTAGTCGAATATCAACATTGTGACGTATTCGTGTATCTTATCTTGTTGAAATTTCGTCTGTCTTTAATAAACCCTGGTTGGGTGTACAGTTCCCTTAGAAGAAGCCTCGCTGTAGAGGCTGAATCAATCTGGGTAGAAGAGGCACCCTTGCCTCGCGACACTTTAAATTCCCATCGAATTCATTGCTAATGAAGTTTTTTTCGTCTGAATCTATCCTGCACATCTATAAATCTACCACCCGCCCGTGTATTGAATACTGCTGCCACATCTGGTCGGGTGCCCCTGCTTTTCTCCTCGGGATTCTTGACAAAATACAACGGAGAATCTGTAATGTGATTGATACCGACTTGGCTGACCGCCTGCAGTCACTCTCTCACCGGCGTGACGAGGCTTCCCTGTGCCTCTTCTATAAATACTTACACGGCTTCTGCTTCGATGAACTTAGATCACTGGTGCCCCATAGGTACGAATTTGCACGAGATACTAGATTAGCAACTAGGTCCCACCCTTTTACAACGAAACCGATAAAATGTAACCGGAATTTCTACTCCAACAGCTTCTTTTCTCGCAGTTCCCGCCTGTGGCATTTCCTGCCGCATCGTTGCTTTCCCGACAGCTACAATCTCCAGGAGTTTAAATGTAAGGTCAATAGACACCTCCTAACACACTAACTCGCACCCATTCTCTCAAACACTCTTTCTGACATTTTCTATATCCGATCGCTCTCTCAGCACCTTCCTCTATGTAACCCCCTGCGCTATAGTGGCAGTGGAATGCCTTGCTTGGGGTGAAATGATTAAAAAAATATTATCGCAGGCTGTAAGTGAGGGCAATCACGACTAAATTGAAGGAAATAGCGAGATGAGTCTGTCACTTTCAAAGATAAGTAATTAAACTCTAGGCTTTACTGATCTGGGAGGCTACTTTTTATTTACAACTTAACCAAAAAGTTCATTCCGTTTTTATTAGAAAAATTATATTAGAAGAAAGTTATAAAGCAAATTTAACATAACGTTCAGTCAGTTAAGTGCCATACGTGATACACGCTTTGGAAGATCATGTCTCGAAAGAGAAATGACTGACTGGATAGAAGATTATCCCGCAGTAGGTTGCCAATAGCTTTCTGTGGTAAACTAGTTGACATTCAAGACTATAGAATCCAATCTCTTATTATTTAACCCATAACTGGAGAAAAGAGACAGATTCATACCTTTCCCAAGGGTATTAGTGCGGAAGTGAATGCAAGGAATTCAACTGGAATTTGAACTCGGTTCCTCGATTTGTCGTTCGGAGTCGATATCCACTACACTACAACGAACATTCCTCATCTTAGACATGTATAAAAAAGAAATTAAATTTAAATTTTAGAGACCTCTCCCCATTTTAAATTTTAGAGTCTATTTACATCGCTTTAATCAGATGAAGTCCGAAAGATTGAAAGGTGTCACACAATTTCTTTTCCACTTTATCATTAATTTTCAAAACATTTATGTTAAAAAAAATTTTTTAAAAATTATGGGACATCACATCTCAACTTCAAACGATTTAACAAAGCACGGTTGAATTTAATGCCCCAATTTTAATTTCCCAGAGGTGTCCATTAAATTCAATACCTGTATGAATTTCTACGTTCTTTTGATGTTGTGCGTCAGTAATAGACAATTCAAATGCATATAATTTTTTTAGGTTATTAGCTCTTGCTGTACAATGTTCTTTGTTTTTTTGTTGTTTTTTTCTGTCGTTTTTATTCCCTTATTAAAATAACGACAAAAATTAATATTTATGATTGTCATTGCAATATTTTCGTTAAAGTTGTTAAGCTGAAATATTTATTGATGCGATAGGGGAATTGCTAAAGATCCTTTATTGTTGGAGAACACGCCATAAGATTATTCAATCATTAACTTACGAATTGAGATTCATCTGAAAATTAAAATAGGAAAACTGTGAAATATTCACGGGTCTTTCTAGTCGAAGTTAATCTTTGAACAACCAATTTTCTTGTAAAAGACGCGGGACCGCCCCTAGGGCGCAGGAAGGGTTGGGTGGCGCGGGATGTTGTAGGTTGGTGGTGTTCAGTAAGAAAAATGACTAGGTACTGGGGGTAGGGTATTGAAAAAAAGGATAAAAGATAAATTGAGTTCAAGAATGAAGTTGGTTCCATTTAAAATTTTGGTAATTTTATCTAACAGAGAAGCAAGTAAACGAAAAGGAATTCCGCAAGCGGGGAGTGCGAGAAAAGAAACTGTTTGAGTAGAAGTAAAGGGTAGATTTAACTATTTCAACGGTAAAAAGGTTTAACCTAAATGCCAACATAATTTATGCGGTCGGGGAACCAGGGAAAAATTTCGGCAGAGCAGTTGGCATGAAAATATGTGTAGAAAAGGCAGAGGGAAGACACGTTCCCGTCAGTGAGAAATGTGACTGAAGTCGAGATGCCTAGTCAGGGCTGATTATATTGCAGGTCTTTCTTTGGATTTTTCGAGAACCTCGAAGTAAATGGCAGGTGCAACCAACCGGATATGGCAACAGAATTCAATGCGAGAACGAATGATGCAAGGTCGATTCTGTTGAGAGAAACTTTCTGGTGCGGCTTGGGTGACCCAACTTTCCTAAAAGTAAACGCAGCTATAGACGCGATGCTGTCGTTCCAAATCTGGTCAGTTGAAAAGTCAAGCCAAGGACGAGCAGTGTGTTGCTTCCGAGGATATTTGCATCATCCATGCTCTTGACGAACACGAAAGTTTGCCTGTCGTGGTTAAGCACTTCCAAATGAAGTAGAATAGAAATGAATAACGAAACGTTTTATATGAAACTTTCCAAGTAGTCAGAAAATTCATTAAGAGTAAAAACGTCTTTAATTAAATCACAATCTGTCATAATCGATCTTGCGTCGTCGCTATGTATATGAAAGACTACCACACACAGCGTAGAACGTAATTAAAGCGACAACTAAATCATGGTTGGTCATATCGTTTACAGTCTTCGTATAAAGTCGCCCTACATTCAAGTAAGAAAATAAAAAACCCAATAATTCTTTTTTTTAAACATCTATGTTAACAGTTTGTTCAAAACTCTTAATTCGAATCCAGACAATAAGCGACTAAGAAATTAAAAACGTTGGCACTGGAGAAAAGCTTCTAAAATGACGATTAACTACAAATATATATATATATATATATATATATATATATATATATATATATACCGTGTCACTTAGGACGATAACTATCATCCCACACCACCGACATTAAACAATCTATATCGCCTTACTATCGCTCCTGTGTCGGTTCTACCACCCAATCGCTGAAACCTTTTAGGTAGGTTACTCGATTCTCTTCTTTGTCCTTTCTGTCCTGTGAGTGTTAAGTTTGCTTAGACCTCTTTCCTAATTAGATGTCGCAGTGATTTTGAATGTAGCTTTTTGATTCTAAGTATGTGATTTTTTTATCATAGCTTGTCTGAATAGCATGTGAAATAATGCTGATGAGTCATATCAACAATCCCAGCAACACACGGAAGGCCGTAGAATAATCAGCTGAAAAGAACAATGAGCTCGATATTACAGGTTTTTAAAAATTATGAAGAAAAGACAAACGTTCATAAAATAAAAACGTCGTGAAAACAATTAGTATTTCAGCTTTATTTTTCCCGTTCCGTGTATATTAGACGCTGGGGTGAGCAGCATAAAATGATCAGTGGCTAAATACTGGTTTTGATAATTTAATTTGAACTGCAGTCAATTTTTTTCCGTTTTATGGGTGTTTATTGGAGAGAAGGCAAACGAAAATGAAACTTATACTTCGTAGCAAGGAGAGGCATGTGAGGTTTCCGGGACACGTAATGAGGATGGGAGGCTTAGAGAATCTAACATCAACAAGGCGGATAGTGAGAAAGGAAAACATAAGAAAGGAGTACAAGGCATACTTGATGGGCTTGAGCAAGTTGATGGCGGAACTGCGTTTGGGAGAGATATCAAGAGAAGATATGTTAAGATCGACAACGGATAGGGGCAAGTGGACATCCATGATTGCCTACGGCCTGAAGACACACAGTACATGAAAAAGGATGATGATTAGTTTGTTTTGCTTGATTGCTATTTTGTACTTACGTTACGGGAGAATTATTTACACAACAGTTTTTCGAATAGAAGGACCAGAAGCTACTCAAGGTTTCTGTTTTACGAGCTTGAGAGAAGGAACCCACGAGAAGCGCATATGTAGAGTAGATAATTGTTGTGGATTCCGAGAATGAGAACCGTACAAAATGATAAACAACAAAACAGATATTTGAGATCGAAAAATAAGTATATTAAACGTAAAGATACAAACTTGAACACAGGTTAGTAATCCAGGAATACGATTAGTAATAAATATATATATACAAGTCTCTGAAGTGAAGCTCTAGTAGAATTAGTATGTCCACGTCGGAATCTGACGGGTGTTGCTTTGTAATCTGAGTGGAGCTCAGAGCTACTACGAACTACCGACGCTGTATTCTCCGTGAAACCTCGGTATCTGACGATATCTGTCGGGCTCTCACAGTAACACACGTATCTCTCTATGGCAGTAGTATATGTATACTCAAGTCGAGTCCATTATCATGGAAAAAGGGGAGACCCCACAACAATAATATTTGAGCCTAGATATGAAGTAAGATTGTACTGTTCGGGTAAGGATTCTTTTAAGAGTCTTTTTCACAAAGCCGTGAATATTGATAAGATGCTTTGCCAATAGGATTTATTTTTTAATTTATGAAATACTAATGTAAATGAGTCGAAACTGGCAGGGTGAGTCTGGCAAGTAAACGTCTGAACTGGCGAAATTAAGAAATCTAGCTCGTCCGATCTTTGTTAATAGCAATACAATATCAAGTGGCTTGCGACGTTTTGTCTGTATGGAAGGAACCCACGAGAACCGCATATTGTATGGATATGTAGGATAGATAATATTTGAGCGTAGACATGAAGTAAGATTGTACTGTTCGAGTCAGGATTCTTTTAAAAGTCTATTTCACAAAGCAGTGAATATTGGTAAGATGCTTTGCCAATAGGACTTATTTCTTATTTTATGAAATACTAATGTGAATGAATCGAAACTGGCAGGTGAGTCTGAGAAGTAAAGGTCTGAACTAGCGAAAATAAGAAATTATCCTCGTTCGATCTTTGTCAATAGCAATAGAATACCAAGTGGCTTTCGACCTTTTGTCTGTATGGAAGGGGTTGTAAGATAAAATTTTTTATTATTCATAAGGCCAAGGCTGGAAAGAGTGTCTTGGGTGGATACAGTTCGGGTACCGCAGCAGTAATCATTTTTTGCTCTTGTAAAGATAGAGTATGGCAGATGGAGTCAGGTGCTTTCTGGGTTGGCATAAGCTGGTCATTTTGAACATCAGTAATGTTGCATCTTATATTATAAATCTATTTGTCGGCGGTGAATTTCAGCTTTAATAAATGTGCAAATCAAGGGGCCTTTTTAAGAATGCAATCATTCACCCTGACTGGTTAGAATGTGGGTCTCCTCTGTGATGAGGAAAACCAACTGACTTGAGTGAACAGACTTAGATACTAAAAAGAATAGAATACTCTAGGGATGTTCTGTTTTTAATAATTTCACTACAAGTAAGGCAATAAAGCCACTGAGACACAATTAGTTGCTGAGTAATAGAGAATATAGAAAAAGAAAAACACTATTAAGGAGAGAGAACAATAAAAATCAAGACTTAAGAAGACAGTAGATAACGATGGAAGAATGTGCGTTGTGTTGCAGTGAAATCAACCTGGAATGAGAAACCAGAGAGCCGAGTTCGAATTCCAGTTGAATTCGTTGCATTTATTTAGGCGCAAATAACCTAGGTAAAGAAATTATAAATCTCGTTTCCCTCCTGCTGTAGGTTAGATAGCAGGACATTAGGTTCTATTGCTTTGGTTGGCAACCAGTCTACCTCGTTTTCCCTGGGGTAACACTCTTACCTCTAAAAAAGGACTAGTTCATCGATGAATCCTCGAGTGGGTCGTCGATGACCTATGCTACACTGTTTTGAATACCAAATTTGACTGGCAATTCTACAAGCGTGAAAAGCGATAGAAGAAACTGTTAGCATAGAACTTGCGGTTAAATATAGTAATTTCCACTGTAAAATGATGGGACCTTGCCGTCAATCTAGAAATAAAATTCATAAAGTCTAGGAACCATAAAGGAAAGTTCATCAAAACAATTACCATGAAAGTATTGATAGAAAAGCCACAGGAAAGTTACGTTATGGCGGTGGGCAAGTGACTGGAGCCAAGATGTCAGGTCAGGACCAATAACACCGCGAATTTTTCTTTGGATTTTTATCAAGAACTCGTATAAGATAGAATATGTCGAGGAACACAGTCAAGCGCGGCAAAGGGAACCAACTTATCCTAGACAATATGGTTCAATATAAACTTTTCACTACATTTCAGCGAAAAACGATAGTCTGTGAAGTTGCAATGAACCACTCTTCTAATTGTTTGCATCAGCTACACAGAGGAAATGTAAAAAAGTGTTCTCTCAGATAAAACTTTTGGTTTTGGACCATTGAAAGTAGCAAGTCGTTTCTTGCCCTAATTAACAACAGATTATTGGTCTTTTTTTTTTTTTTTTTTAAGAACAGCTATCAATTTCATTTTAATGGGATTTTTATTCGATACAGGAGTTAATAGTTGTGTGATCAATGTACCGTATTGACAACTGATGACATAAGAAAGGTCATTTATGAAAATTAGGGACACTGTAGGTCCGTTATAACAGATAATACAAAATAAAATAAAATAAATACCCGTATAAGGACGGTCAAAATGATCCAAAATTTCAGAAGCCGGAACTTACCTGAAAATAAATAAAGAGAGGATTTATAGAAAAAACAATAGTAGAATATTTACACGTATTATAGATTTGTTCATGCTGAGACATTAGAAACATTTATTGTGATTTTCTAAGCATAGCTAAGATGTGGCACAAGACCGAAAGTATAGAGCACTCAGTGAGGATCGAAATCACTACTCAGTTGCAATGGTTCTAGCGAGATAAGCTGGCCGACGATTACTCCACGCTGAGGTGACGCAAATGATTTCCTAGCGTAACTGAGGTGTGGCACAAGGCTGATAGTGTGGAGCTCACAGTTATCTTAAATATTACTTCTTTCGTCAGCCACGGAAGATCTATGAGTTTTTTTATATTTGACGTATTCATTTCTCTCTCGCTCTCTCTGTCTCTCTCTGTCTCTGTCTCTCTCTCTCTCTCTCTCTCTCTCTCTCTATATATATATATATATATATATTTTCAAGTGAATAAAGAACAAAGAAAGTATTAACAACGTTCAAAAGATTAATTTAAAACAGTGCTCAATATAAAAATAGAGCTATGAATATTTTATATGAGGTATAGTTTAGAACATGTACAAATTATAATTTTTACATAATCTCAACTATAACTTATTTTATATATATATATATATATATATATATATATATATATATATATTAGTAATGTTTGTCTATATTTATGAGATCAGGTAGTAATGTTTGTCTATATTTATGAGATGAGGTAGTATTTACACTATTTACATTATGCGGACTATTTTTCTCATCTTTGATGCCATTTGTACGGCGTTTCGGTCATTGTACGCTCTGGCGTTCTTCAGGTGCTAGAAAATTCGAACAGAACCCTTTATTACAAAAACTGGGGTATATCATTCTTATTCCTTGCGTGAAGCCTTTTTTGCTGTGATTTCAATACCAGCCTACAACAGTGGTAAAGAAGTATCTTAGAGAGCCCACTTAGAAGGAGATAACCCATGACTACCAAAAGAGGCTACAAGCAAACTGAGGGGACTCCCACAAATGGAAGTGTGAGGAAGTAAACTGTTCAAATAGAAGAGAGGGTTACATTTAAACATTTCGACTGTAAAAGAATGGGACTTTGATGCTTGTCTAGTGGCACGACGTGTGGTCAGGGAACGAAGAAAAAAATCTCATCAGATTAGTAACCATGAAAATACTTGTAGAAAAAAAGGGAAATTCCGCCAAGACATATATATATATATACAACTTGACGCGGTTTCATGTATATATATATGTGAAAATTATATAATTTTGAAATATATATATATATATATATATACAGTCTTTTTGTTATTACAATGGTTTATGAATACATAATATTACAACACAAAAATTGTCATCTTTCAGAACAATACTGTTCTTCTTTAGGTAATATGTTAAAATAAATGGTGAAAATGATTTTCTTTTAAAATATGAGATGAATTTATGGTTATTTAAAAAACTAGGGAGTAGTAGTTGGAGAAAACGCTTTAGGTGTATCAATACTGTTCAATCAAAAATGAGAATTATGTAACCATGGAGATTTAATCTTTGGGTTTAAAAGGGTGTATTAGCAGTAAGTTTTTAATCTACGTGTTCTTTAACTTTTTTGTAATATGTATATATATATATATATATATATTTACTTTGCAAATTTATGGTTTGACTACATAAAATGATTATGCACATTTATTTTATTAAGTTAAGATCATTTATCAGTATGCTTGTGGACACTGAGGTTTGGAAATCAAATGATTGCGTTGTCGTAGTTGACGTGACACAGATACACAGCTTTGATAAGCTTTGCAGTGCAAAACTATTGAGCTAATGAAAGATCTGAGATGATAATGTCAAGTTAATATGCACATTTCTAAGTAGGAATTGTTCCATATTATTGACATGAGTGTAAGGTCCTTTGACAAGTCATTGTAGTTTAACTTTAGCTCTCCTTTGTACACTAAAATAATAGAAAAAAATTTCTGAACCAAAGAGGAAGGTTGTGACGTTGGAGAGTGAAATACTTTAATGAGATATAGCCAGGCGGCTGGGAATTTCCTGAAACTGAGTTCAATACTTCCAAAAGACATTTGATATCACGGGAAGTGTTTTAAGCGCAAAGAAAACCGGAAGATCACAAATGTTAGACAAGAGATATCAAAGAAAGAGTGAGTGTCTCGATAGGCAATTCAAAATTAACAACCATACAAGTGAAGAGGGAATGCAATTTTTACACTGAGGTTTCAGCTGATACAGTAGGTAGAGTATTAGAAATTAAACAAGTTGCACACTGAAGTACTTGTCTGTCTGCGGCTATATCGTTTTGAATACACCGGTTCCCGTCCGATCACCGAAGTTAAGTGACATCGAGCCTGGTCAGTACTTAAATGGGTGACCATTTAGGAATACCCGGTGCTCTAAACGTAAGGACCAAGAATGTTCCACCTGTTCTCCAGGTTTTGGTTTTGGTTTTGGGGGTTGGGTGCAGGGCTAACGACCTAGCCCCGTAAAAAACACTTTGTTACAGAAACAGCTACAAAACATTGCTGCCCTATGCACCATCTGGGTGTGATGGATCAAATGATGATGAAGTATTTGTCTATATTCCTGTGATAAGGTAGTATTTACATTATTCAGACTATTGTCCTCATCCTTGTTGCGATTCCTACGACGTTTCGGCCGTTGTGCGCTCCGACCTTCTTTATGTGCTAGGAATTTTGAACTGTACCCTTTATTCTTTAAGGACACATGGCCCAGTGTATATAGACGTTGGTTAGTTCGTGAATCTGTGTTACGACTACGCAATCATTTTATTTCCAATCTTCAGTGTCCACAGACATGAGTGATGCAAGCACACTGATCATAATTTGTTGATAAAATAAATGTGTATAATGATTTTATGTAGTCAGCCCATAAATTTGGAACTGCAATATATATATATATATATATATATATATATATATTACAAAAAAAATGAAAGAATACGTAGATTAAAACCCACTGTTCCTACCCACTTTCGTATGCAAAAGATTAAGTCTTGATGGTCACAGAATTCTCATTTTGATTGAACAATTTGGACTCTTAGAATTTTGAGTTCAATAGCAGGCTACAGCAGTGGTGAACAAATAATTTGCAAGGTTAGAGGGGGATAACTCATTACTTCCAATCGAGGTTTGCCGCAAGGAATGGAGTTCATATACCTCAGTGACGGTAATAAAGAGTTCGGTTCAAAATTCCTAGCACCTGAAGAAGGCCGGATAGTACAACGGCCGAAATGTCGTACAAATGGGGATAATAGTTCGAATAATGTAAATACTTTTGAGCAGACTTATAGCTGCAGATAAAACGACATTAAAAAACTTTCACCAGAATAAAAGACTTAAGTGTCTTAAAGAACATCAAACACAGGTTGGTGAAAAGTATTGTTTGTTTAGTTAACGGTATATCAACACCTTATGGGTCATTTAATGCCGAAATTTATTTTTCTTGTGTATTTTGAGGTAATAAAAAGTACTGTTGCTATGTCTGGTCGGGTCCCCCCTGCTATCACCTCGTGGTTCTCGACAACATCCAAAAGAATATCAGCGATGTAATCGATTGGAAAACTCGCATTCAGTTACTTTCTCACCAGGGGGACGTTGCTTCCTTCTGTCTTTTCTACAAGTATTTTCCTGGGTTTTGCTTCATTCCCTATTGCGCCGCCCACATGAACTTACTGGTGAAACTAGACTGGCAACTAGGTTCCACCCGTTTACCGTCATAACAGGCAAATGTAACCAATACTTATTCTCTATCGGGTTCTTTTCTCGTACTTCTCTTCCATGGAACTCCTTTCCCCATGCGTAATTCTCTGTAAGCTAAAATCTCCAAGTTTTAAGCGCAACGTCAATTGCCATTTTCTATCTCCTTGACTCCCACTTCCCTCTTAGCCTTTCTTCGACATCCCCTGCCCCGTTTTTTTCTCTTTTCTCTCTTCCCTCTCCTCTCACTCAAACCCGCCGAGCACCAGTTGCGGTTCTGCCTTTCTTGGTGGTGAAACGTTTATATAAAAAAAACATGTTATTCTGCTGTAACATTTGAGTAGATGTTAGATAATACTCAACTTTAACATGTACATATTTGATTAGACAACTAATAACGATGATTTCTGTTTTATCTTGACGTCTTTTTGATATTATATTTTGGAATAAAATTTGATTTCTTTAAGAATTTGTAGGATATTATATGGATTAATAACATGAAAATGTTATTTCATGTTTAGCGGCCTATCGACCTCTATGAATTATTTAATACCAAAATTATGAGCAGCGTTGCACGCCTACATCTACAGATAAAATTAATTTTTGGTCATTTTTCTATAAATAGGTATTGTTGGTATTTTTACAGAAGAATGTATTGCTTGTATTCTTACTATAAAAATGTATATTTTACTAAAACAGTGTTTTGATTTTGGTTAAATATTTCAATATTTTTCCATAGCTAGCACCCTAAAAGATACTACCACTCTTGGTCTACTATGATCTGGGAACAACAGCAATAAAGTGGTGGTACTATCCTCCTCTAAGCCTCTTCTCCCGATCGGAGGTTTGCTGCAAGATATTTTTGTTATACTTAGGACTATGTTGGAAAATAGAGAAATATTTACTTCCCAACACAAGAGCATACCAGTGGAAGAAAGAAACAATGCAAGATATACCACAACGTAGGATTTGTTGGTGTTTATAGTATTATTGTGAAATAAATACAAACGACGTAATGATATAAAGTAGGTGTATTACCAGGAAGAAAAGTATTTACAAAAGATGCAGTTAGTCGAATACAGAACAAGGGTTTAGCAGAACGTATTGTCGTGAGACGTTAGAGTTACAAATAGAAAACTTCCGGTCCAATACCGGAAATACCCGACTGACTCGTTCACTCGGCTTACTTCTTCGACTGACTTCCGAAGTCCTTCCTCGAGGTATCATCATTACTACTTTATGTATTACTTAGAACAGTCCATTACTGTAGAAAAAGGTGGAGAGCGCCCCAACAGTTGGTTTACACGTAATGCTTTAGGGTTGTATCAAAATCAATGGTAGAAGAAAAATTGGTAAAAAATGGTCAAAAGCAAATCAGCCTGAAGTTTACTATTTTCCCATATTTTGTCACACACCGAAGATACAGAAATCTTCCAGCAGAATAGGGCCATTTATCACACATCATGTTAAAAAATGTTTATTTCGGATGAAAATGTTCAATGTTTAGAAAACTGGACAGAAAAAAATGGGCTGATCATATTATAATTGAACTATTGTTGTGGTTACTGGAGTAAAAAGTACTACAACCAAAACCATGCAATCTCCCAGAGCTTTGGAATTACTGCCAACAAAAATGGAATAATTTCTCAAAGAAAAAAATCAGGTCCTTTTTTCCATCCACTGCCACATGAAATTGAGGCAATTATCAGTGCTAAAGGCAGAAACGCTAATTAATAACTATGACGTTTTGTACATTAAATAATAATAATAATAATAATAATAATAATAACGTTGACTTTAAGCAAAAGAAAAAATAAAACGAAAAATAGAATAAAATAAATTACTGAAGCAAGTACTGCTTCTTTTTTTTCAAGGAAAAATCGGAAAAGTGAAAATTTCGCTTGTGGCCCAGTATTTTTGTATGGCCTTTCTATTCATCATTACTATCATTCATCATATAGCATTAATGAAAGTGCAATATCTTGTTTTCTGACCCTAAAATGATCATCAAATGTACTGAGAAAGCATACTGCGAATAACTGTCGATTTTGGGATAAAATTAACATACATAATTAATTTACGAATATGGCCCACCAGAACACACACATGTATGTATCTATCTATCTATCGTGTTTATTTATGAGAATGTTCAGCGCCAAGATTGTTGCTATTTTCTGTTGTAATACTGATAAATTTTATTTTAGTAAACAGGTTTTTCTTTACCATAAAGTGCTCGATATCGGGATGGACATAGAGCGTTGAAGGGTTTAATAATAAAAACAATTCCTCATTTTAATTGAGCAGGTTCGAAAGTTTTTGAGGAGACCGTTATAATGAGCTTGAGGTTGGGATTTTCTTTGAATTCAGCATATATATATAAATATATATGAGTAAATATAGTTTTAATGTGTACTATATTTATAGGATAAAGTGCTGATTATTTTATATATATATATATATATATAATGAAGATAAGTGGGATGTTTTTTAAACACTGAAATTTTTATATTTTGATTAATACAAATGTAATAAGGAAATATAAAAATTGCAGTGAACTATTAAACCAGAGGAATAAACTCATTTTCAAATAGATATAAGATTCCATAACAAAAGGGAAGTTTGAATTTGGAAAAAAAATCAACTTTGTCTGGATAAATCGAACCCATTCATTGTTGTGAGGAATTTGGCCTGAAGAGCGGTCTGTTAGAGCACTGCGAAATAAGATATTACCAATGGATTCATAAAAACAAACAACTTATCTTCATTATATATATATATATATATATATATATATATATATATAATAATCATAATTATAATACTGTTAAATTCGAACATTAAGTTCTCATCGATTTAAATCCAATGTAGATTTAACCTTCCAAGTACCAAGGATACTACTTTATATATATATATATATATATATATATATATAGTATATCGAGGCAGCAAGTAATTTTCTAAACATATACTGTCAAATATAAGAGACAATGAATGTCTATTATGTTTAATCATGAGCCGTTCTAAACGTCGTATTTTTGCTTTAATTTCAGTTTAAACAACCTCTCTGAAGATGGCTCATGTGAGCCGAAAGCTTAGAAGAAAACCAATAAATAATTATCCAAATGTTGGAGAATTTTTGTCTTTATTCTTTATTTTCAATTAAACATAATAGACATTCATTGTCTCTTTTATTTAACAGTATATGTTTAGAATATATATATATATATATATATATATATATATATATATATATATATATATATATCCCTCCTGTTACTCTTAGGTGGGGGATAATCTGTGGCCAACAAACTTTCGACGTTTCTCTGCCGTGTTCAGACTTCTTTTCTGCCTGTTGTTATTTGATGGTTGCCCTCTCATTATTTGAGAAAGAAATATAGAAAGAGGGTGTAAAGAGAGAGTATGGAGAGAGAGATGGTAGAGAGGGAGAGGAAGAGACCAAGAAAGAGATATGTGTTTTAAAGAAAAGCAAATGCTTAATTTTCATGTTTTTGTTTACATATTTTAATTTCATATTCTATTTTCATATTTTGTTGTATATTTATCATAACCGTACGTCCATAAAATCTTATATTTATTCTGTTAGAAATGTTTGTGAATTAAATTTAGGAGAAATTTTCCAATGTGTGTTTGGGCATTACTGCTGAAAGGTGTGTTAAACCAGTAAAACCTCTGAAAAACAACATTCTTGTCGCTAAACATTATCACAATTGAACCATATATATCTATCTATATACATATATATATATATATATTTGTAAGACGTCAGGCCGGGCTGGCCGTCCATTGTGACGCTTTTTTCGTCGACGGTCATAACGATCCCAGTTGTGACACTGCCACCCGGCTGGCCGGTTGGTTTAGTCGCTGTTGCTGGTCGTGACTTTCTTGTCCGAAGATGTCGTCACAAAAGCTGGTTTACAAGACGTCTTTTGCAATAACGCGCCACTGTCCCAAGTTGTGATTTGCTCCCAGAGGTCGCGTCGTGAAAATCTTAGTAGTCGTCTTTTAGAGCCAATCCGGACACTGGTGTGCACTCATGGTTAAAAAAAAATACGGCGCAAAAACAAAAGTTAATAAAATAAATGAACGAAGTTGAACACGGCTGGAGACCCACGAAGAATGTCTTTATGAAGAAAAAAATGTTTTTCCTTTCACAGGAATACAGTTGTCGAAAATGCCGGTTACAACGGAGAGATAAAGTTCACTAAAAGCATCAGAGCTTCCAATCCTTAAGGAAAAAAAATATCCTGTCTAAGTTTCGTTAAAGTGGACAGAGCTCTTCAAATTTTCGTTAAAATCTAATCACCATTATCTAAAATTAGAGCTGTCCGTTTCCTTTAGGTGATGTTAAAAAAATAATAAAGTTCTTTCGGGTTCTAGTTCGAACTTGACGGAGTTTACCGAAGTAGAACGAACGAAGAATCAGAATTTCCGATTTTCCCGTAATTAAGAAAAAAACAATAGCTTTCTTTCGGGATTCTTATCGAGGGCGCATTATTCCAAATGAACTCATTGAGTCAATCTGCGACAGGCTTCATTCGAAATTAACTCTTTAACCATAAGTTCTATGGTGGGCGATCAGCCGTGGGTCATGGCTCCCCGGTTGGGAACTTTTTCCCACAGTCGTTACATTTCGACTGATAGTTATTCAGCAAACTTAAAAAAGAAAGCTGCTTCTCACGGCTAACTGGATAACTCAGAAAAAACTGATTTTTCCGGATTTTTATAACCATTTTCAATCCTCTCTGGGGATCCGGCCGGCCCGAAGCCTTCGGCCAATGAAATCGTTTTCCGCTCACTCGATTTGTGCAAGGAGTTTAGCTCGACGAATGAGATCTCGCCAGCTCAAATTGTATTCCGATATTTCCAATTTCCCACAGATTCCTGTTTTCCCAGGACTTTAACCCCGCCTGACCCCATCAAATAATTCTGATACCCGTTTTGGCTAAAAAAATGTTAGCCTTAACGAATATTCGCTGTAAACACGAAAGAAGAAAAAATTATATTGTTTTCCTTTTTCTTTCCCAGAAATAGTATAATTAATTTTTCTATTTCCCACATTTTACAAGTATTTGATAGTATTAAAATTATTTTTTTTACATAAGCTCACATCGCGTATTACAATAAAGCATAACTAATAATCTTGTTAATATCCATTTCTCTCTTTCCACCGTATTAAACCGAACAAGGGAAATTATCCCCGCGGTAGAAGGGAAAGTATCCCAGTAGGAGACAGTGTCATATATTAGTCATCCACATACAAGCGTGTTTCATTGTATCACAGCTCATCACTGTGGCTAGACACATCTACTTGGTTCTGGCTTGGATTAAACTAGACCGATTTCGTGTTGTATAGAAGCAGTGTATACACACGCCAGTCATCGAAAGAACTCAATTCATTTCTGAAGAGTAAAGCATATCTATCTATCTATCTATCTATCTATCTATCTATCTATCTATCTATCTATCTTATTGTCATCTGCAGACAGATCTGTTTCGCTGCATCACAGCTCATCAGTACGGTTAGACTCCGATTGCTACAGGCTCGAAACCCGACCGATATGGCGTCAGTCGGCGACTCTACCCCTGGGCCACGGGGCGTTCGGTGGAAGAAGGCAGTTTTTTTTAGCGCATATCATATTACTTGCATAGATAGATAGATAGATAGATAGATAGATAGATAGATAGATAGATAGATAGATAGATAGGCGGGAACAGAATTAGATAGATAGATAGATAGATAGATAGATAGATAGATAGATAGATAGATAGGCGGGAACAAAATTAGATAGATAGATAGATAGATAGATAGCTAGATAGATAGATAGATAGGCGGGAATAGAATTAGATAGATAGATAGATAGATAGATAGATAGATAGATAGATAGATAGATAGATAGATAGATAGATAGAAAAAGATTAAAATTGGTGCTGAAATTCTTCATTGGCCAGACCGAGATCTTTCCAATGCCACGTTGTACGCGTGATAAACATTTTCTTTAAGACAAATGTTATGAACTCACAGTTATCTTGTGTCAATTAATGTTACTGATCGACTTTTTAAAAAATTACAAGTAATCGTACTCAGATAAGAATGACATTCAGTCAGAAATTGTACAAAGTTCATTTTGTAAGAATTATAAGTATTGAATTCCTTACGTTATCATCAGTTTAGGTTGAGACAAATTGATTGGTGTTAAAGATTTAACAAACACATGTTGTCTTTAAACAGCAAATACAAGTACTACCTTCTCCATACATTACTAGAAATTAAAAAAACGACAGTAAAAACCAATTTATTACATGGAATATCGTAGCTAAATCCAAACATTAGAATAGGAAAGGAGATGAATGTAATCTATGCCTTTTAAAAACAAACTTGTCGTCTTCAACCATATAAATAATCCAAATTTGCTTTTTAAAAAAGTTAATTTAATGACCACATGTTGTCAGAGAAAAAATACTTCCTTAAATTCTTAAACTAAGATTGATATAGATCCCGTTTTAGGTTTGCCTATTTCTTTCTTTCTTTCTTTCTTTCTTTGTTTCTTTCTATCTTTCAGAATGTTACTTTTAACTATTATGAATTATTAAAAGTAATATTTTTTATTACTTTATATTTTTGTAGCTTACATTATTTAATATTTAATTCTTTATTATAAATCTTACTTCTTAATTTTTTTCATTTTTCTTTTATTTTCTTTTATCTTATTTTGAATTAAAATTTAAAATTCTAATTTTCCCTACATTTTTTTATATCAATGTTAACATTTTTAAGCCTCATGTTTTACGCCCTTTTGAATTCTTCTCCTTGCATTTTATTAATATTTAAATTTTTATCGTTATTTTAATTGTAATTGTAAATTTACGTTTAAATTTAAAATTGTTATCTACATGTAACCTTAGAATATTTAAATTTTTGATCTTGTTATGGGAAAAGCAGTAAATTAACTTTATATGAACATCAAGTGAACTTAAATTCAAATCAATATATATATATATATATATATATATATATATATATATTAATGATTTGTTATAAGTGTTAATAATAAAAACATTGTTTCCTGCAACACAAGAGCTATCGTGTTTCGGTACTAATTGGTAGTGAAATATTTTACTGTTAAGAATATATATATATATATATATATATATATATATATATATATATATATATAAACTTATTTATAAATGGAACTTTGTCTGTGTGTGTCTCTGTGTGTGTGCGTCCGTTACCTATAGAATATGAAACGGCTGAACCGATTTTCTTGAAAATTTACAGAGTTGTACTATAAGCGTCTGAAAGTGTTCTTAGCTAGGTTTTGTGTCAAGGTACCCCCGATAAATATCGAAAATCGATAATCGAAAAAATCGGGTTATAGAAGGAGTGTTCTGATTTTAATCAAATTTGATACACTCATAGACAAAGACATAAGAAACGATATTCAGAACTTTCAAGGTTGCAGTTCTATCCTTGGATGACTTATATGACTCCGATATTGGAAATAGATACCCCGATATCCTACCGAGTCTGATCAAAATCAGTTATTCAGCCGTTTTATTTTAGTTTGGCTCTAAGTAGGTATAATTGTAGTTCTTAGTCTCAGCCACGATACCATTTACTCAGATGACTTATTTAGCCTTCAAAATTCAGTTTAGGACGAGAAAACTTATTGGATATCGATACCAGGAAATCAAAATTTGATTTATATCCATTCATTTTTCTTTCAATCTACGGTTTCGCTTTAACTGGAAACAACTATTGCTTTTTAGTTTTTCGTGCCATGTCCAAAGAGTCTGAGCTCCAGGACCATGGATTAGTTTTAAAGCTTTCATTACACTCGAGCAACGCCGGGCTATACTGCTAGTACATATATATATATATATATATATATATATATTAGAGAAAATTTTCAAAATTCAAAGGTGTGACACTTTGTGAAAATTTTCTCTAATTTATATTGGCTCTGTATTCTTAATACATTGAGCTCTCTGTCTGCATCACTTTTTAATGTTAAAATTTTTTAATATTGATTAGGATCAGGTTCTTGGAATTTACCTTCCTACTCTTCCACTTTGGATTAAAGAAAAACATATATATATATATATAAATTTGAGAACAACACATTTGTTATCAAACCAAATTAATTAAGGTGGGTAGTGGAATTCAAAGGGTTAAACTAGATTAACCAGTAGAATGTAAGTCAATGATGGATAGGGGAATGAATTAAGTAAATTGAGGTGGGAGAGAAAATTAAGGTCTCGGGAAAAGTTAGATTTTTAGGTTTCAGTTTATGAAACATTTGATTTTTACAATTAGATTATGACAAGTCGACGATTGTACCGAATGTGTTTATGTAACGGTCACAAATTCATTCATGAATATAATACGTTTTAGCCTTAAATGAGTGAAATAGTTATATTCAGAACGAAAGCGCATTGAAATATAATCTACGTAAAACTGTGTAAACGATTTATTAGGCCATATATCTCTTAAATGAAACAAAGTCATTATCAGAATATGCGAGAATTATATATATATATAATTCAATAATGAATTAGAGCACTCTGGCTATTGGGCGTGCATAATGATAATATACGCGCTAAAATGTCTGCCTTCTTCTACCGAGCGCCCATAGCCCAGAGGTAGAATCGCCGACTGACGCCAATTCGGTCGGGTTTCAATTCTGGGTTAAGAGCAATCGGAGTCTAACCACCGTACTGATGATCTGTGATACAGCGAAACAGATCTGTCTGCGGATGACTATATATATATATATATATATATATATATATATATATATTATTGCAAGGGGTAGGAATTTTAGTGTGTAATTTAGTTATATCATAACAGAAAATATATTAACTGTACTTTTGGGTATGTATAAGACGATGATGGCAGATTGGAGTTACTTATCGGGGGCTGCAGATATTCCAGGCTCTTAAATAGAAAGCTATAGTTAGAAAATCTTTAATCTTATTAGAATGATGGAAATAAAAGTTGACCGGGTCATTATTGTCAGTAGCTTTTCTGCAGAAGTCAAATTTGAGTTCGTTATTGTTTCTGTGTAACATGGTGTCTAGGAAGGGAAGAGTGTAATTGGCTTCGGGTTCAAAGGTGAGATCTATTTTAGGTTCAGCGACATAAAGTTTGCTGACAAGTTCTGTTAAAATAGGAATGTTGAAAAGCACCAGACATTTTATGATTAGAAACAACCACCAAGACGATTCTGACTTCAATAAAGGATACATCCAAGGCCTATTCAAAGATTTTTTTAGGGGACACCGTTATGATATTCTCACGCATCAGGGCTATTTGCCGTTAGACCCATTTTTTACATTTTTTGTATAGAATATGGTGTGATTTTTGTGCGAGGGGTCTTGTTTGAGATTAGTTGAGTTTTCTTTTTCTTATTGATTATGTTTTGTTGATTTTTCATTTTGTCAATTTTTCCTTTTTGTTTTTATTGTGCAGTAATTTGATTTATTTATGATGTATTTTTATTGCTTATCTTTTTAGGTTACGCGTGGATGTGCATTTGTTTAATTGTTTTATATAGATTAGAGCTCTTTTGTAGTATTGATCTCTTTTATTGGTTTGACATTTATCTTAATGTGTTAGTATGTTTAGCCGCGTGATGGTTTATTTTTTCTGGGTCATGGTTGAGTGTTTTTGTGTATATTTGTGCTTGTGTGTTTTATTTTATTTTATTTTCTGTTTTGTGGTTGTTGTGTTATTTTATGTTTTTATGGTGATTGAGTTTTTTTATATATTTTTATTTTTCATTTTACATTATTTCTATGGGTCTTTTTTTGTTTATTATATTCTGAATACGGAATGAATCTGCTCAGTTAAAAAGACAAACGCTTTGTAGTTATCAGCGTTCTATCTCGAAAACCACTGAAAAAAAAAACAACCTTGGCGCTAAACATTATCACAATTACATATATATATATATATATATATATAAATATATATATATATAGTTTGATGGAAAAGAATTTGGCTCAAAGTTATTTAAAGAGGTGTTCATGAAAAAATGCAATTCAATTTATAGTTCTTTTTCAAGACCTAGCATCTTTGGAATCTCAATTAAATCTCGTAGCCATAAAATTCAAGATCTGTCACCATTCAGCCAATGATCAAGCGAAATTCAAAACGAACTATTTATTTTGTTTGTTTATTTGAGATATTATTGCGCAAAAAGCCGCCACTGGAGACAGCAATCCATTTAAATAACCAAATGCATATCACGTTACCGTGAGAGCTTGTCAGTGAGATTTTGTCTGGAACCTGGTTTTGATCACGTGATACATTTAATTGATTTATTTGTCTAGTCTAATGTTGGAGGTAGAAATTCGACTGGTGCAAAATATAATCGAAAGACAAAATTGTTGAAATAAATTTTGGAAATAAATCTGATCAAGAAAATTAATATTTTATTCTTATTTTCAAGAATAATATTTTATTCTTATTTGAAAAAATAATTCTCTATCTTACGCCGAGATAAATGCTTAACCTTTGAAGTTTCGGTGACTTTGTCCGTATACTGTATGATTCTTAATGAAATATTATTAAATAGATTTTTATCTGATTATTTACACCAAAGTTCATGCCTCTTTAGTTTATCAGTAAGAATAAAAGACATTCAACTTCTTAACTATAATTACTATACCGAATCTACTTCAGTCAGTCTGTTAAGTGCCATACGTGATACACGCTTGGGCGATCATGTCTCGAAAAAGACATGACTGACTGGCCAGAAGATTATCCCGCAGTAGATTGACATTGCTTTCTGCGGTAGACTGGTTGCCGACCAAGGCTATAGAACCCAATCTGTCTTGTCATTTAACTCATAGCTGGAGGGAGAAGAAAAATATTATATTACATTATTATATTAAGTAGAATTAGTGGGGGATCAGTTTATTACTTAATAACAATATAAAACCGATCACCCATTTTATGTCCAGTACAAATTTTAAATGTTTCTAACTATTATATTCAGTCAGTCAGTTAAATGCCATACCTGATACACGCTTGGGCGATCATGTCTCGAAAGAGACATGACTGACTGGACAGAAGATTATCCTGCAGTCGGTTGCCATTGCTTTCTGCGGTAGACTGGTTGCCGACCAAGGCTATAGAACCCAATCTGTCCTGTTATTTAACCCAAAACTGGAAGGAATAGACGGATTAATACCTTTCCCAAGGGTATTTGCGCGTAAGTGAATGCAATGAATTCGGCAGGAATTCGAACTCGGCTCCCCGATTTCTCGTTCTGAGCCGATATCCAATGCACCACAACGCACATCCTCCACTGCACCACAACGCACATCCTATCTACTTAGGATCTACTTATGTCAACGAAAATACGTTTTAATGAGGTGAGATTTATAGGTATTTTCTAAGTATCCCACACTCTAGGGAGAGATTTAATATAAATTAGCTTAAAGATATCCCTATTTTCAACAATCTATGCGTTTTTTCGAAATAACCACAGGAGTTCAATGTGGACTTCACGCCAAGTCTTAGCACTACTCTTCTAATTTATTGTGATTTATCATCTACCTGTAAACAGGGGTCCTTGACAAAATTCAACGGAGAATCTGTAATGAGATTGATCCCGACCTTGCAGGTCAGATACAGTCACTTTCTCACTGGAGCAATGTGGCTTCCCTGTGTCTCTACTACAAACACTTTCGTGGGTTTTTCTCAGGTGAACTTAGCTCATTGGTAACCCCATACATGAATTTGCTCTAGCCACAAGATCAGCAATTAGATCCCACCGTTTTACTGTGAAACCAATAAATTGGAAACGCAAATTCTACTCCATTAGTTTCTCTCGCACTTCCCGCCTGTGGAATTCCTTTCCGTTTACTTGCTTTCCCGACAGCTACACTCTTCAAGAATTAAAATGTAAAGTCAATAGTCATCTCCTATCTCACTAACCTGCATCCTCTCTCTCATGCTCTTTTCTTCATCCACTCCACTCTCATCATTATTCACATCCTTCTTTTACCCACTTCCTGATACCCTCTATAACCTGTCACTCTTTCTCATAACATTCCTTCTATGTAATCCCTTGCTTGGGGCGATATGATTATAAAAAAAAAATTCTATACTATTATAATGTGGTTATAAAGTGGGGGTTCAATTCTACATTACAATCAATATCTAAACTGATCCCTCACTTTACGGTCACAGTCATCCTTCTCTCATGCTCCTTTCTCCATCCACTCCACTCTCATCAGTATTCTCATTCTTCTCTTACCCTGTTCCTAACAGCCCCTATAACCTGTCACTCATTCTCATAACTATCCTCTTATGTAACCCCTTGCTCAATAGTGGCAGTAAATATCTTGCTTGGGGCGATATGATTAAAAAAAAAGTCGTAAACACCCTTGCAGCTATGCCACTTTCTTATAGACGCCCTTCCCCGCAAAAAAACAAAGACGATCGGAGCCTTGCAAATGATCTCTTCTCATTCCTCGCTGCCAATACCTAATGGAGGAATAACTAGCTTATAATTTTATCCCCACCACACACACACAGACACACACTAAGGAAGCAAATATTGTTTCAGTACTGTTAAGAAACTTGATTTTCCCCAGTCACAATAAACAGGTCTAAATGCTAATGTGGGTTCAGAACGCCTCATCACCGCCGACTATACTCATTTTCCAAGACAACTCACAAACAGCAAACTCAGCGGAGCGCTTCCTGCTTTCCTTTTGTGTTTAATCCTTTTCTTCATAGCTGAAGCATCTGGCGATGATCCCAGTGTAACCCAAGATACATTTGCTGATAATTCTCTTATTAATGCGCTTGTAATTGGCTTTTCAGCGGTGTCTTTGGCACGACGTCTCGCGACTGTGGACACTTTAGCTACTTCTGCTTGTTTACTTCCATTATAGCTGCTCCAAATGTTTGTAAATTCTCGCATGGCACCAAGAGCCTTAGTAACAACGCCAAAATTCTATGCTGCTGTATCTTTTACTAAACTTATCAAATGCAAATAAATGGCCTTCGGATGCAATTTCTTTTCCTCTTTGACACCTAATTTTTATTTTCGATGTGATGAATAGCTTGAAAATGAAACACCAGTCAGCTAAATAGGCTGATGTAACTAATGAATTATCAATGTTGGACAATTTCTTCAAAGATTTAAGGAGAGACTCAAAGCAACAGAAATTTGGTTCTACAGAAGGATGCTGAAAACCATGGACCGAACACGTGAACAACGACGAGGTTTTGGAGTGTATGGAAACGAAAAGGAAACTTATGCTTAATATCAGGAAGAGACAGTAGTTGAAGTTACGGTAACACTTAATGAGAAAGGAAGGCTTGGAGAATCTGATACCCGCAGGATAGATAGTGGGAAAGAGGGAAAGGAAAAAAAACCGCGCGTGACATACTTGGTCGGCTTAAGAAAATGAATGACAGAGCAGAGTTTGGAAGAAATATCAAGATAAAATATGTTAAGAACTACAAGGGACAGGAAGGAGTGGAGGACCATGATTACCTACGTCCTGAAAATAAGTAGTAGTTCAGAAAGCTGTAATCGAACGTATCCTATGGGTGATAGCTGAGATTGAACTGGACTTGACACTTAGCCCCACAGGAAAATGCGAAAGAAATCAAGAAAAAAAATATTAAGATTGAAGCGATCAGTGGGTTGCCTGCAGACATATGGAAACACAGAGGCCCATCTTAGCAATAAAAGCTCTACATAATCCTCTTCTGTTGTTGGTAACATAACAAACTACCCTATGATTTCAGAGTAGCAGACTTCAAAATGCTTGGCAAAGAAAAAGAGAAAATCCGTGGGTTAGAACTTATGGAGTGTCTCGGTACTTTCCGCTGGTGTCGACAATTCAGGGAATTCAGTTGGATAGACTCATAGCAAGGTTTTCTTTGGATTAACTGCTTTAAAGCAAATGGGGAATTCAAAGAAAACATATATTGTCATTGCTCTAAATAAATGTGGATTAAAAAACTCAAAGGTCTGTAAAATTACTCATGAGTGATAAAACGTGTGCCAGAGATACTGAACGTAAGACAAGGAAAGACATATAAATAGAATGTGAAGGACACATGAGATATATATGCGTGAGACATGAAGTAGACAATGTGAGATGGAGCTGGGTTTCCCAAATTATGAGATGCGACCCCCTGATGGGTTGCAAGTGGAATTGCTAGTGGGTTGTAAAAAAGTATACTGCAGTTACGCATTAGTTTCGATTAGACGCGATCTGTTGAAGGTTCGAAATTTTATTGGATCAAGCAGTTGTTTTGACGAGCTTAACGAATCAAGGTTGGTCATACTCTCAATTTAATCACTCATCATCGTAAAAAAGAAATTAATTTTCACCTATTCAAATAAATATTATTTTTTATATTCTTCGTTTTGTTTTTGCCAAGTAAATTTGAGTTGGTCACAACAAGATGTGGTCATGAAAATTGGGTCGCGATTCTAAAATATTTTGGAACCCCTGAGATAGTTGACAATGAGTGGGAAATAATGAGAACCAGTGAGTGGGGTTGGGTGAGAAGAGAGGAGAGAGAAAGAGAAAAACAGTACAAATATAAATGGAGGTATTGTTTCGAGATAAGGATTTAGCATACAGAAAATGACTGTTTGTTACGGCTTTTCAAGCATTTGTGGTTCATGTTTTGGGATCTCTTCCTTTTCTATGACTTGAGTATACATATACTCCTAACATATTGAGATACAGGGAGCACCGTAAGAGGTCCGTAAGTTACCGAGAGATACCGAAGTTACACAGAGAATACCGCGTCATAGTCATAGTAGCTCTGAGCTCCACTAAGCAAGAATAATATTATCGGATATACTAATTTCAGCACGGCTTCACTTTAAGACTTGTATATATATATATATGTATATATATATATATATATATATATATATATATATATATATTCCTTACTAAACGTTTTCCTGGATTACTATCTGCGTTCTAGTTTGTATCTTTACGTTTAATATAAGTTATTTTCTATCTCAAATACCTGATTTTTGTTCATTATTTTGTGTGGTTTCTCACCCGGAATCCACAACAAAAACCTGAACATATTTTACGGAGAAGGGGATCGCTTACAGTACCCGTTGAGAGCTCACTATTTAAGTACAAGGTTGAAGGTTACAGAGGAAGAAGCACAGAATATATAGGGAATTTGTAGTGGTTGTAAAAGCATTTTTTAAATTATCTCACCCCAAGCAAGGCATTCCACTGCCACTATTGCGCATGGGGCTACATAGGGGAAGGTAAAGAGAAGGAGTGGTTAGACATAGGGAATGTCAGGAGGAAGGTGACAGATGAGTAAGGATACCGAGGATGAGGGTTGGGCAAATGGGAAGAGTGTTTGATAGAATGGGAGCAGGTTAGTGTGTTAGGAGGTGTCTATTGACCTTACATTTAAACTCCTGGAGATTGTAGCCGTCGGGGAAGCAATCGTTTGGAAGAGAATTCCACAGTCGGGAAGTGCGAGGAAAGAAACTGTTGGAGTAGAAGTTACGGTTGCATTTTATCGGTTTCACTGTAAAAGGGTGGGATCTAGTTGCTAATCTAGTATCTCGTTCAAATTCGTATTTAGGGGGCACTAGTGATCTAAGTTCATCGGAGCAGAAGCCGTGAAAGTATTTATAGAAGAGACACAGGGAAACCACGTCGCGCCGGCGGGAGAGAGACTGCAGGCGGTCTGCCAAGTCGGTATCTATCACATTACAGACCCTCCTCTGAACCTTATCGAGAAGCCCGAGGAGAACAGCAGGGGCACCCGACCAGATATGGCAGCAGTATTCAATGCACGGTTGGATGGTAGATTTATAAATGTGCAGGATAGATTTGTTAAGAGTTGGGATCGGTTCGACAATTAATGGGAAGAAACTGCCTTAGTGGGACAATGTAATGAAAGCAGTTCCCTGGAATGTGTGCGGCATAGCGGGTCAGGGCTTTAAGAACGAGTGAAACTGAAGAATGTAGTTCGTATGGACATTTTCCACGGAAATCAGGATAGAGTTGTGAGAGGCTTGCTGCGTTTCGTCTGTGAGAAACGGGTTGTAGGGTGAAAATAATTCGTCAGCCACAAGGATGCGGGGACGCTTTCGAAATCTGCCAAGACTGGAAAGTGAAGCCTGTGTAGCTCTTGTATATGGCAGTCGAAATTCATTTTCCGGGTGATCGGGATCTAGTAAAGAAAGAGTCAGGTACTTACTGGAGCGGTACAGAAAGCCGAGAATTTTCTCACCATTTTAATGACGGATTGGATGTATGTGTTCCACTTAAGGTCTGGGTTAAGTTTAAGGCCAAAGAGGCACTCAAGATACAGAGTCTCCCAAAAGGAAAAAACCCGATCATCGGAATTGAAAATAGTTATGCTTTATTTCAGAAAAAAAAATTAAACAGAGCGAAACAGATATTACAAAAAGCTATTATATATATATATATATATATATATATATGTGTGTGTGTGTGTGTGTGTGTGTGTGTGTGTGTGGTGTAGATATAGAAGAATTCAAAGGAGTATCCTGTACATACAGTGGTAGAATAACTCTCTAAGAGAGCTCTAAATATATACATATAGAACAAATATAAGAAAAAATTCAGGCAGACACGTTATTTCATGGTAAATTTGAAGTCGAGGCCTATTTCAGGCGAACCTTCATCAGCTTCCATCTTTATTGTACAGAACATTTTACACGATTTTTTGTGTAAAATCTTTTGTACAATAATGATGGTAGCTGATGATGGTTCGCCCGAAATAGGCCTTCACTTCCGATTTACCATAAAATAACATGTCTGCCTAAATTTTTTCATATATATATATATAATTTTACGTCAAACATGGCGAAAATGCCACGAGGGCACATGGTAAAGACAAGAAAAAAAAGCTTTCAGGAAGACAGAAAGTGGAGATTGACGTTGCATTCAAGTCACTGGTGCACTCGCCACACCAGACTGGCAACAAGGTCCCACCCACTTACAGTTATATTAACCAAATGCCGCCGTCAATTATACTCCCACAGCTTCTTTTCTCGCACTTCCCGCCTGTGGAACTCCCTTCCATATACTTGCTTTCCTGACGGCTACAACCTCTAGGAATGTAAATGCAATGTCAATGCCCATCTTTTATTCACTTGACTCCAGTTCTTTCTACATCACCCTGTATATCTTGTTCTTTTTTTTCTCTTTACCTTCCCAAATATCTTCACACCTGTGTTTCCATCCTTCTCTTGTGCTTTCTCTGACACCCTCTGTAGGTGGTTTGTCTTTCTCTTCACTCTTCTCTTGTCTAAACTTTTACTCTTATGTAGACCCTGAGCATCAGTGGAAGTACCGACTTGCTTGGGATGAGACGATTAAAAAAAAAGGAAGTAAGAGAGCAAAAGGAAATTCCACAGGTAGGAAGTGCGAGAAAAGAGTAGAAATGATGGTTGGATCTAGCTAGTTCAACACTAAAACAGTGAGACCTAACTGCCAAACTAGTAGCAAAACTGAATTCATGTAGTCGGAGCACCAGGAATATATCTAAATACATTTCATTCGTATTCAATTGGTAAGAAGCAATTTCCATTAATACAACCTCTTCCGGAGGACCGATATTTGTGAAACAGACTATGATCAGGATGCTTCCTCAAACTACGACAGTCTTAACTTCTTCAATTGTATTTTGAACCGTTCAGTTCAGTGCCATACGTGATACACGCTTTGGCGATCATGTCTCGAAATAGACATGACTGACTGGGCAATAGATTTTCTCGCAGTACGATGCTATTACTTTGTGCGGTAGCCTGGTTATCCACAAACGCTATAGAACCCAATCTAATTTGCTATTTAATCCATAACTGAGGGGACAAGTAACAGATTAATACCTTTCTTAAGGGTATTTGACCGCAAGTGAATGCAATAAATTCAACTGAAATTCGAACTCGGGTAATACCTGAAGAAGGCCAGGGCATACAACGGCCGAAACATCGTGAATATGAAGATGAAAACAGCATTGCGAACAACGTAAATAATTATAACATCTTATTATTTTTGGTTGCTTGTTTTGTTTTCATGGCAAATCAACACCTCGGCGGGTCATTTATTGTCAACTAAACTTTATATATTTATTGCTGGTAATACCTTTTGCTTTCAACAATTTATTGTTTTTTATATAAGTTTTTGTGTTTAGTAATACATATTTCTTTTCGAATATCAAGATTCATTGGGTTTTGTTTTTAAGAGCAGGGTCCCCAAGTCCTACCCTTGTTATTTAACCCCTAACTGGAGGGACGGATTAATACCTTTCTCAAGGGTACCAGTGTTTAAGTGAATGGAGGGTCTCGGCTCACCGATTTCTCTTTCCGAGCCGATATCCACTACATCACAACGCACATCTGTCTTACAGCACCTGGTATTCTCAAGCGGTCACCCATCTAAGTAGTGACCAGGCTCAACGTTGCTTAACTTCGGTGATCAAGCGAGAACCGATGTATTCAACGTGATAAGTATAATAAACAGATAATAAACAGTAGTTATTAATTTTATTTCAGATGATTTTCTCCGTAAGATTAAAATGTATTTTGGAGCATCTACTAATGAAACAAATCTATCTAAACAGAAGATTATGAAGAAGAAACAAAGAAAAGAAAAGAAACTTCGCATCAGTGTGTACATAATTGAAGTCTTTTTTAAAAACCCATCAAGAAGCAACTGATTTAATTCTAACAATTGATTAAATGGTAACTGCCAAAATTCAAATTTGCAGAGGTAAGCTTATTCGATTACGCGTATCGACCGTAGCACTGGCAAATAGAGCCGTACACTTGATAGATCCTTCAGCGATCGATTTTTCTACGCGTCTTTAAAGATTCACACACACACACACACACACACACACACACACACACACACACACACATATATGGTTTAATTTACCTTTTTCACCGGATTTCATTTGATTACACGAGAGGAGATATTATACAAACAATGAACGCCATTTTGTTTAAATAAGAAATTTCTAACGTGAAAAGTATCTATAAATACTGAACAATAATTTCTCAAGTCAACTGGATTTATTTATTTAATTCTTTTCTATGTTTATCAGTTGTTACCTAACTCTCATCTAACTCTAATATCAAGGCCACCAGGCGTTGTGCGGTATCAGTTTACCTACCTTTCTAAATATTGTTTTATTTATTTGTTACGAAAATGAAGGAGAGGCTTGGGGCAGCAGAAATGTGGTTTCTCAGAACGATGCTGTAGACTGATCAGGTGAGCAACGTTGAGGTGTTGGAGAGGATGCAAACGAGAAGAAAACTCAAACTTAACATCAGGAAGAGACAGATGAGGTTCCTGGGACAGGTAATGAGGAAGGAGGGCCTGGAGAATTTAACACTCACAGAACGGGTAAAAGGAAAGAGAGACAGGGTGGGGCAGCACGATACTTACTTGATAGGTCTGAGCAAATAGATGGCGGAGCGGGATATGGGAGAGAAGCCATGAGTAAGAATACTGAGAGAGACAAGAGACAGATCCAAGTGAAGTACATCATCACCTACGTCCTGAAGGGATGCGGCACATGAAGAAGAAGGTATATTGTCATCATATAAAACGCACTTTACCTTTGATCTCATTCATAGGAAATCATTCGAATCGGGAGGTATGTGTCCATTCAAAATTTAGGCAGTCATGGCTTTCCATAATTTCTAGGCTTACGGCCATATCATGTTGAATATACCGGTTCTCGAAGTTAAGCATGTTAAGTCATCGAAGTTAAGCGACGGTGAGCCTGGTCAGTACTTAGATGGGTGACCGGTTGCGAATACCAGGTGCTGTATACGATTAGTGACGGATGTGCATTGTGATGCAGTGGATATCGGCGCGGAAAGAGAAATCGGTGAGCCGAGTTCGAATTTCAGTTGAATACCCTGCATTCACTTAAACACTGGTACCCTTGGGAAAGGTATTAATCCGTCTCTTCCCTCCAGTTATGAGTGAAATAACAGGATAGGACTTGGGGACCCTGTCCTTAAAAACAAAACCCAATGAATCTTGATACTCGAAAAGAAAAAAGTATTACTAGACACAAAACTTATATAAAAACAACAATAAATTGTTGAAAGAAAAAGGTATTACTCGCAATAAATAAATAAAATTTAGTTGGCAATAAATGACCCACCGAGGTTGATATGCCATAAAAGCAAAACAACCAACCAACCAACCATAATTTCTTTTCTGTTATAAGTCTAAGCAATATTTTCCACTTTAATATCAATCGTACTCGTGGTCTGCTATTAATTAGGTAGATTACTCGATGCTTCACCCTGCCTCTCTTGCTTTCAATACGCTCCGTAAACATCAAATTCTCCAGTATATATTTTTACGGACCTGTAATAAGCTTAATTCAGGGTTCGTTGGCAATGTATTGCGCTCTGTTAGAAATTTTCTGATTTTAGAAGCTAATTATTTTGGCACAATACTGTTCTTCCACTAGAGTGACGTATAACATTTCGTTTGTTTCTAACTATCAGTTCGCCAGTTAAGTGCTATTAGTGATACAAGTTTAGGCGATCATGTCTCTTTCGGTATATAACCGACTAGGCAGAAGATTTCTTGCAGAAGGTTGCTATTTCTTTCTGTCGTGGACTTATTGCCAGCCAAAGCTATAGAACCCAATAATGCCCTATTAAAGCTACAGCTGGAGGAAGAAGAGATGGATTAATACCTTTCCCAAGTGTATTTGCGCGTAATGTGAATACAACGAATTCAACTAGAGTTCGAACTCGGCTCCTCGATTTCGCATTACGAGCCGATGTCCATTGCGCCAGAGCACACATACAAAAAATAACAATCAATCCACAGAAAATCACGAGCACACAGAATATAAAGTGCATAAATTGTTTTTAACTCAATATAAAAGTAACGAAAAGCGAGAAAAAAAATATCCAATTGCTGGCATCTACTGATGAGTGGGCGGAACGATTCCTGGGGTGTCTGTCTAGGAAAATTTAGAGTCGTGATGCTAAAAATCACATCAATCAACTAAGTGAAAAATTTTTCGTTTTTAATAATTGTCTTTCTCCCTTTCTCTCTCTCTCTCTATATATATATATATATATATGTATATATATATATATATAACGAATACTTAACTGATCAAATATCTCTCAGACTAGAGTTATATAAGTGCCCTATTAAAACAAAACTCATCGAGAACAAAATTTGATATCTGCCAACAACAGCAAAAAAAAAAAAATGTATAAAAATGATTTCAATTATTATCAAAGAAAGCAAAATCACTTTTAGCAACATCAGCTATGAATATAGCCACAATATACAGGCTGTATTCGGGAAAAAAATAATAGATACCTTTTTTGCAGCTTGCACTTCATATTTAGAATGTCTAAAAGTTTTACCGAAGGCACTCGGAACAAATAATCCTTTGGATAATTTGTATATACAAAGTCCTAAAAAGATATGCTTTAGTGGCTTGCAAAAAAAAAAAATAAAATAAATAGTCATGACAGAATTAGCTTGTCCGTCATATGAAATATAAATATATATGAAAATATGATTAGTGGTACAAAACTTAATTATAGCTATCAAAAGACAACAATATTTTTATTATCACCATAATGATGGTATTCTTAAAATATATATGTATATATATATATATATATATATGCACACACGCACTCGCATATATATATATATATATATATATATATATATATATATATATATATATATATGCTAGCATTATAGCCCGGCGTTGCTCGAGTGTAAGGAAAGCTTTAAAACTATTCTATGGTCCTGGAGCCCAGACTCAGCCTAACGAATATTTGTGTGAAGTTTGGTGAGAATCGGATTAAAATTGTGGATTTGTATAAAGGACATACAGACACAAACACCTTGCCTTTATATATATATATATATATATATATATATTATCGATTTTATGCACTATTGTAAGAAGTGCAACCTTGAAAGTTCTGAATATCGATTCTTATCTCTTTGTCTATGAGTGTATCAAATTTGATTAAAATCGGACCACTCTTTCTAAAAGCCGATTTGTTCGATTATCGATTTTCAATATTTATCGGGGATACCTCGGCACAAAACCTAACTAAGAACACACGCAGACGCTGATTGTACAACTGTGTAAATTTTCAAGCAAATCGGTTCAGAGGTTTCGGAGTCTATAGGTAACAGACACACACAAAGTTTCATTCATAAATAAGTTTAGACATATATATATATATATATATATATATATATATTTAATCATATCACCCCAGGCAAGGCGATGACGCCACTGATCCGCATGGGGCTACTTAAGAGTAAAAGAGAAAGCCGGGAACCACATCTTAAACAAGAAACAAGGGATGAGCCTCTTCACCTATTCAAAAGACGTGGGTGGAGTGTGAACCGGACTATAGTTAAGTCTATCTACTCCAATTAAATATATATATATATATATATATATATATATATATATATATATATGTATGTGTGTGTGTTTAATAGCAGAGCTATAGAGCATATGTTAATAAATATTCATATATTACGACTACAGTACGACGCAGAGTTTCATGCACTAATGCAGTTATCAGCTGTATGAATTCATGATATGCACCAGTTGATTGCATAGAGCATGAAACTCAAAGTCGTGCTCTAATCGTAGGAGAATATATATATTGTTGTGGATTCCGGGAGAGGAACCGCACAAAATAATAAATAAAATAAAAACAGATATGGCGGTAGAAAAGGTAGGTTATATTGAACGAAATATACAAACTGGAACACGGGTTAGTCAAGTCTGGAATACTATTAGGAGAAAAAATATATACAGTCTTGAAGTGAAATAGTATGTCCGGGTAATGAGTCTATATCCAAACAACTCCAATTAACTCTGCACCAACTTACAACTTTGTCACTTTACAACTAAACCCTACTGCTCTCTCTAGGCAGGATCATATATATATATATATATATATATATATATATATATATATGTTCGTAGCCATACAAGTTTAGAACAGGAATCAGTAGTCATACACATAGTTGTTAATATAAGTGCGTACTAGTGTTTTTATATATCATTGAGTTTCATATTCTGTAAAAAAAAGGAGTCTTGAGGAAAAATTAACGTTTTTTGTTTAAAATAAATATTTTCATCACTACGACAGAAATACAGGGTGCGATGGGTAAATTGTCACCATTTTAACTTTTTAATTTCGAACGTGCTTGTACTTTGTTTTTGAGTTTATCTACTCCGAATCGTACTATAGTCATTTACCGGCCATAGTTATTAGACCACCCCAGTGTTATAAAAAAGGATGTATTTTATACTATTTTTTTAGTATTTAATGCCAAATGAATAATTGTAAACGAAAATAGGATGGTTCTTTTGTTCATATTGCACAATAACATGTGCACCAAATAAATTTGTAAATATTTTATAATTACCTATATTACAGTTTTATCAATGAAAGAATGAAGAAAATTTAGGGTGATTTCGACGAGTTCTTCTTTGCTTCCTTGATTTGTAAAACTTTGGAAATAAGCATAAAAGAACCATTCTATTTTCATTTGGCAATAAATACTAAAAATAGTATGAACTACATTAGTTCTTTCGAAAAAAAAACCGGGGTGACTTAATAATTATGCCCGGTAGTATATATATATATATATATATATATATATATATATATATATATATATATATATAAATTAGAGAAAATTTTCAAAATTCAAAGTTGTCGGATGTACATTTCGACATAGGATCTCTAATAGAGATTCTACGTCACGTCAGCGACATTGTTTTTTTCCAAATGGCGAAGGCCCTGGGGTAGAGTGTGGAGGGTTTTTAGGTTAACAACGGTCACAAAGTAGAAAAGGACAGAGCTGCCTGCATCACCTTTTGATGTTAAAAATTTTAATATTGATTAGGATCAGGTTCTTGGAATGTACCTCCCTACTCTTCCACTTCGGATTAAAGAAAAACAAATATATATATATATATATATATATATATATATATATATAAGGTTAGAGCAGGAATCAGTAGTCGTATACATAGTTGTTAATGTAAGAGATTACTGGCGTTTTTATATCACTAAGTTTCGTATTCTGTAAAAAAGAAAAATGTGGGGGTCGTAAAACTTAACGTTTGTTGTTTAAAATAAATATTTTCATATTTCACAGAAATACAGGATACGATGGGTAAATTGTCACAATTTTATCTTTTTAATTTCGCACATGCGCGTTCTTTGTTTTTAATTTTGCTAACTCCGAATCGTGCTATAGTCGTAGGATAATATATATATATATATATATATGATATACAGAACGAAGAAAGAATTTTTACAACGTCCAAAACATTAATTTAAAACAGTGCTCGATATCTAATATATAGAGCTGTGAATATTTATTATAAATTATATTTTAGAACATGTACATAATTTTTTTTATATATATCCACTACAAATCGTGCAATTTTTTCGACATTGAAATAACTACCCACACCACTTTCTTCAAAATTTTAACGGTCAATCCACGTAACTTGTTCCCTTATCACTAAACCCCCTCCAACATCTCAAACACAACTGACCAAATATAAGAAAAGAGGCTTTCCATTCCTGTCCACACCGCCTGATGAGACATTGTAGTTTCAATGTCGAAACAAATGTACGATTTGTAGTGGATATATATATATATATAACATTATGTACATGTTCTAAAATATAATTTATAATATATATATATATATATATATATATATATATACACATATATATATATATATATATAATGAAGTATTTGGTATATAGCAATCAAGCGTAATAAATTCCTGAAAAAGCGTGATGTCGTCGTCGAGAGAGCGTTAAAACTAATTTTTTTGATAATTTTTATGAATTCTATTATTTTTGGGTGTTGTTGATTTGCGGCCTTTTGCTATCTACAGAGATGATGCTTCCATGTGCAGTCATTATTGGTTCTGTAAACCTTTCAAGTCCCCTCTTATATGGCAAGAGCCAGACTGATTTATACTAAGTATATTATTGAAACTAATCACAGTGACATTAATTATCAACCAAGTCTTTTAAATTCGCTATTTTAATGAGTTTAATCGTCGCTAGTGACTCATATTGATTTTCTTTATACCATATTAAATTATTAGTTAGTTACGTAGTCAGGATGACTAGTTTAATTTATCAGACTTGGATATTGACCCATGGCTGGTGCAAGTGTCTTGTGGCTCCCACCGCATCTATGAAATGAGGCTTATCGTATCTATGATACAGGACTTCCAAGTCAATTTTTTCAGGATGGTAGTATTTGTATAAAATAGAAAAAAAAATATTGTAACCAAATTATGTACAATAATGGATCATATGCAATATAGGTGAACAATTGAACTAGAAAAATTTAAAAATGCAATGTATCTAAACACAATTTTAGAAACACGTCATAATACATCATTATATCTTGAATGTTTTGCGGCATTTTTAACATCATCTTGAGATTTTTCTTGTTAAAAAGTTGGATAAATTGATTTTTGACACATTCAACATTATGGATGAAAAGTAATCCGTTTTTAATAGAACACAAACAAAACAAATTCAAATATTTGGACGAAATACAAAAGACTTCAGAATAATTGTCAAAATGCGCGAAAAGTTTTCATTCTGAAATGGTCAGTTAGGATTAGTTTCATTTCTTAAATGAATAAATATAGTTAAAAACAGCAAATGTTGATAAGACAGCAAGGGACACAAAGCACTTGCTGGGGGCACTTGTCAGGCTTGTTCCCAAGATCGGTCGGAAGTGTTGTGCGTAATACGCTCCAGTCCTGTATTAACCGACAATTCTGCCTTATATTAGGGTAAAGCTAAGAATGGTAAACGTATTTTAAAAAGTGAATGTAAACCAAGAATTCGAAAATAAAAAAAAGAATCTGTGTGAAACGAACGAAATAGAAGAAAACAAAGAAAGTACAAAAAACAAACAAACAAAATACAAACGTTTAACAATTATGCGTTGTGGCGCAGTAGATATTGGCTGGGAACGAGAAATCGGAGAGCCGAGTTCGAATTCCAGTTGAGTTCCTTGCATTCACTTACGCGCAAATACCCTTGGGAAAGGTATTAATCCGTCTATTCCTTCCAGTTATGGGTTAAATAACAGGACAGATTGGGTTCTATAGCCCTGGTCGGCAACCAGTCTACCGCAGAAAGTAATGGCAACCTACTGCGGGATAATCTTCTTCCCAGTCAGTCATGTCTGTTTCGAGACATGATCGCCCAAGCGTGTATCACGTAAGGCACTTAACTGACTGACTGATGTACATTAATGCCATAGGTTTTCATAAGCTATGCAATCAACATGTATATAACATGAACTCATGCACCTATTTGATCGCATAGTGTATGAAACCCTAAGTCCTCTGATAGTCGTAAGGTAATATGAATATTTATTAATATATACTTTATAACTCTGTTATATTACACTGATCACAGTTTTATTAACACTGGTAACAGGTGTACTGGCTCATCCCTTGTTCCCTGTTTAGGATGTGCTTTCCGGCTTTCTCTTTTACAATCTTTTCCCTTATTTTTTCAATTGGAGTAGATAGACTAAACTATCTCCCGGTTCACACTCCACCCACGTCTATTGAACAGGTGAAGAGGCTCATCCCTTGTTCCCTGTTTAGGATGTTGCTTCTGGCTTTCTCTTTTCCAATCTTTTCACTTTTCCTTATTTTTTTTCAATTGGAGTAGATAGACTGAACTATCGTCCGGTTCAAACTCCACCCACGTCTATTGAACAGGTGCAGTGGCTCATCCCTTGTTCGTTATTTAGGATGTGGTTTCCGGCTTTCTTTTCCAATCTTTTCACTTTTTCTTATTTTTTTTTCAATTGGAGTAGATAGACTTAACTATCACCCGGTTCACACTCCACCCACGTCTATTGAACAGGTGCAGAGGCTCATTCCTTGTTCCCTGTTTAGGATGTGGTTTTCGGCTTTCTCTTTTCCAATCTTTTCACTCTTACGCAGCCCCCTGCACATCAGTGGGCTTACCGCCTTGCCCAGGGTGATATGATTAAAATATAGTCATTACATACATACATACATGCATACATATATATATACATATATATATATATATATATATATATATATATATATATATGTAATGACTAACAAGCTAATTCTGTCATGATTTTTATTTTATTTTTCTTCAAGCCACTAAAAGACATCTTTTAGGATTCAGTGTATATAGAAATTATTTATATAATTGTTTCTTACGAGTGCTTTTAGATATTCTCAATGAGTTTTTTTAATTGTTTCACCCCAAGCAATGCGGTACTACCACTGATGTGCAGGGGTCTAAATGAGGTCAAAAGTTTAGACAGGGGGAGAGTGAAGAAAAAGACGAACCAGTTACAGAAAGTGTCAGAGAAAGAGCAAGAGAAGGATCGGAACACAGGTGTGAAGTCTGTTGCTATGGCAAAGAGAAAAGAAAATATATAGGGGGTGATGTAGAAAGGAATGGAATCAAGTGAATAAGAGATGGGTTTTGACATTGCATTTCCTTCCTGGAGGTTGTACCCATCGGGAAAGCAAATATATGGAAGTGAGTTCCACACTAGCGGCATGGCCCGGCGTTGCTCGGGTGTAATGAAAGCTTTAAAACTAATCCATGGTCGTGGAACTCAGACTCGTTGGACGTTGGTACGAAAGACTAAAAAGCAATACTTGTTTCCAGTTAAAGCGAAACCGTAGACTGAAAGAAAAATGAATGGATGTAAGACGAAATTTTGATTTCCTGATATCGATATCAAATAAGTTTTTTTCGTCGTAAACTGAATTTTGAAGGCTAAATAAGTCCTCTGAGTAAATGGCATCATGGCTGAGACTAAGTACTACAATTATACCTACTTAGAGCCAAACACAAAGCAAAAACTAAAATGAAAGGGCTGAAAAAAATACAGATATACAAGCAGATAAACAGACACACACACAAACATCTTGCCATTTATATATATATATATTATCGATTTTTTGCACTATCGTAAGAACTGCAACCTTGAAACTTCTGAATATCGTTTCTTATGACTTTGTCTATGAGTGTATCAAATTTGATTAAATCGGACCACTCCATCAATAACCCGATTTTTTCGATTTTCGATATTAATACTAAATATATATAAAAAAAAAAATTGCATTCTTCTTCTTCTTCTTCTTCTATGTGCCCTGTCCCTTCAGAACGTAGGCGATCATGGTTCTCCACGTCTCCCTATCCTTTGTGGCTCTTAGTATGTTTGTCCTGTTACTCCTGTCAACCCCCGTTCCGTCATCCATCTGAACAGGCCCTGCAAGTATGTCATCCGCTGCCTTCCTCTGTCTCTTTTTCCTTCTATCTGTCCAGTCAGCATCAGGTTCTCCAGGCTCTCTTTCCTCATTGCGTGTCCCAGGAACTCCAGTTGTCTCTTCCTGATGCTCAGTATTAATTTCCTTTTGGTTGCCATTCTTTCCAAAACCTCATCGTTGCTTGCATGTTCAGTTCACGATATCCGCAGCATCCTTCTGTAGAACCACATTTCCGCTGCTTCCAGTTTTGTCCTCATTTTCGATGATATTGTCCAGCATTCACTGCCGTATTGAAGAAATGACATCACATAGCAATCCAGCACTCTTTCCTTTGTTTCTAGTGAAATTTTCCTGTGTCTTAGTACTTTACTCAGCTTCTGGAACGCGTTCTTTGCCATGCCAATTCGCCTTTGGATCTCTGTGTCGCACTTTCCATCTCCTGTTAGAACACTTCCTAGGGATTTAAATTTTTGTACTTGCTTGATTCTGGTATCCCCCACCTGTATTTGACATTTTGGGTTGAACCTTTTGCTGATGACCATGCATTCAGTTTTCTTAAAGTTTATTTGTAGACTTTTTTGTCACTCTCCGCCGCTACCTTTTGTATGAGGTCTTTTGCATTATTCTAAGAAAAAAATGAATTTTTAGGTATATTTTAAGACCAAACTTATAGGGCGTAGTATATTTGATCAAAATTACTTCCATACATTTTCTTGGTTTATAGAACCGGTCGAGCATTCATATATACTATATACAAATATGAGTCAGATATAAGTACTACTTACCAAAAAAGTTTTTGCTTGAATGATAAATAGTGTATACTCCTCCTTCTCAAGACTTTCATTCTATACTGAAAACTGAGACATCAGTATTGCCAATATAAATCAGCCAATAGGTGATATATTTGAAAAACATTTAATTCTTTATGACTAACCAAAGATATATCTGCTGGATGAGCGTTGTGGTGCAGTGGATATCGGTTCAGAACGAGAAATCGAAGAGCCGAGTTCGAATTCCGGTTGAATTCATTGCATTCACTTACGAGAAAAACCCTTGGAAAAGGTATTAATCCGTCTATTCCCTCCAGTAATGGGTTAAATAATAAGACAGACTGGGTTCCATAGTCTTGGCTTGTAACCAGTCTACTGCAGAAAGCAATGGCAACCTACTGCCTATTCAGTTATGTTTCTATTGAGATTTCTGCTGAAATGTGTTAAATTATCCTTCTGGTCCTAAAAAACACTATGGGCACTAATGGGCTAATTATGTCGTCTTTTATTTTGCGTTAATTTGTCCTAATCATTTATTCGTTTTCATTGATCTTCTCTTCGTGGTTGGTTTGGGGTACCCTGACTTGGTGTACTGATTAGCAAGTTAGATTTATTACAATTGAATAATGAGTTTAATTCTCACTGGGTGCCTCACACTTTCAGCCTTGTGCCAATTTTTGCTGCGCTTAAAAAAAATCACCTCTTTATCATTGATTATGTTTTTATAGAATTTACCTTTCTTTCATTCATTCATTCATTTTTCTAATTACATTTTTCTTTCGATTCTAAGCTTCTTTCCTTTTCCATTGTTTCTTTTTTACTTTTTTTTTTTTATTTATCCAATTTTTTTAAATTATAATTATATTTTCTTTCCTTCTTTCGTTTTTTCTTTATTTCGTAGCCTTCATTCTTTTGTTTTTATTCATTTTTGTTTCATAATTGTATATTTAATATTTTTCGAATATTCATTCATTCATTCATTCATTCATCTTTGTTTCTAGTTTTCCAATTAGATTTTATCTTTCTTTTTCTCTCTCTTTCCCTCTTTCTCGCCTCTTCTCTATTTATTTATTCTCGCCTATTCCTATATTCATTTTTTTTAGTTTTTGTTGTTTTTCTCTTTTTTCTTGTTTTAATCTATTCATTTTCTTTTTTTACTTTTTCTTTGTTTCTTTTCTACTTTATTCCTTTCGATTTTCTTTGAATCATTTCTTTTCTATTGTCCCTTGCTTCTTGACACTTCCGTGCTGGTAATTATTCCAGGTTTGATTAATACATTAACAAGCCTTTAATTATTAAAGGCAAAAAGCAACAGAAAGAAACAGAGCACAAAATCTTCAAACAATACACGAGCTATTCTGTTCCAGCTCGACAGGAATTCACCGACACAAACTTATCAAAGTTCGTCGAGTTAAAATTAAAAGAACATTCCAGAAATTTCTACGAAGACGATCAAAAGTCACCATCAAATGTCATCATCTGAGAGAGTTAGAAATCCTCCGAAGGATTCGTCATTGACGGCCACAATCTGAAGAATATGTTACGCAGATGATGCAGTGCTGATAGCAGACACGTAAAAGAAAATACAGGACCTCCTGCAGAAGATATAAATGGAAAATAACGAGAAAGGGCCAAACAAACTTCATTAAAAACTAATGCATGGTCATCAGCAAAAAATGATTGCAAAAAATGATTGCCTACGCCCTAGAAAGATAAGAAAGAGGAAAGAATAAAATAAGTCCGTAACACACGTTCTAAGTAACAAGCAGACATTTAATATGATCATTATATCTCCTAGAGAAGGTAACAAGGAGAAGTGAGGAGAAAGGGCTGAACATAAACTTCAATAAAAATGAATGCATGTTGATCAATAAAAAGAGGTCCCCAAAATATCGGAGAGAGTACAGACAAACAGATACAGTAGTTTTAACAAATGGGAAGCATTCTGATACAGGAAAGAAAACGAGATATTGAAATCTGAAAGAGGATTGACATGTCCAAAGCCGCTTTTCAAAAGCTAAGCAAAGTATTGAGAGACAGGAAAATTTTGCTGGAGACAAAGAAATGAGCACTGGACTGCTATGTAATATCGATCTTCTTATATGGCAACGAATACTAGCTGATCTCTTCAATACAGGGTATTCAACTAGAATTCGAACTCGGCTCACCGATTTCTCTTTTTCCGAGCCGATATCCACTGCCCCACAACGCACATCCGTCACTATACGCTTACAGCACTTGTTATTCCCAAACGGCCACCCATCTAAGTTGCTTAACTTCGGTGCTCGAGCAAGAACCGGTGTATTCAACATGATATAACCGTAAGAATGCACTTCCGTTACTATACGCTTACAGCACCTGGTATTCCCAAGCGGTCACCCATCTAAGTACTGACCAGGCTCAACGTTGCTTAACTTCGGTGCTCGAGCTAGAACCAGTGTATTCAACGTGATATGACCGTAAGAATGCACTTCCGTCACTATACGCTTACAGCACCTCGTATTCCCAAGCGGTCACCCATCTAAGTACTGACCAGGCTCAACGTTGCTTAACTTCGGTGCTCGAGCTAGAACCGGTGTATTCAACGTGATATGACCGTAAGAATGCACTTCCGTCACTATACGCATACAGCACCTCGTATTCCCAAGCGGTCACCCATCTAAGTACTGACCAGGCTCAACGTTGCTTAACTTCGGTGCTCGAGCGAGAACCAGTGTATTCAACGTGATATGACCGTAAGCCTTAACTGTTATGTGATATCTGTCTTCTTACATGACAGCGAATGCTAGACGATCTCCTCATAGATGAAGGATAGACTCGAAGCAAGAGAAATGTGGTTCTACAGAAGGATAATGAGGATAGCATGGACAGAACAGGTGACCAACGACGAGGTTTTGGGGAGAAAGCAAACGAAAAGGAAACTCCTACTTGGCATCATCTATTTTCTAATCTATTTGCTAACAGTTGTGAAATATGACAGTTTGCTCTTGAGATAACGCATTAAAATCTTGTTTCATTTAATATACTGAAATATTTCTAGAAACCTTTTTAAGTATAAAGGGGTTAATATGTTAAATATTATGTATAAAAATCATAATTCTATTTGCGAGGATTGGTTTGGATCCTTTGTATTTCCAGCAAAATTTTCTTGCAAAAAAAAAAAAAAAAAAAGAACTTAATAAGAATATTAGCAATGCATTTAGCTTATTCATATAACAGTCTGACTTTGTCAGAAATGCTTGCATTCATTCTTGACGGTTGACAGTAACTTTCTTCTTGACTTTCAATGTATTTATAAAGTAAAATCATTGGCATGCATTTGCATTATACAAACAACAGCCATATTCTGTCTGTTACGTTTGTATCAATTCCTGACACCTGACACTTCTATTCTTTGTAATTCTCAATGCATTTCTATAAAAATCATCAGTAATGCACTTGCATGATAAATATACCAACCCCGTTGTATCTGCATTTTTCTTTTTCTAGATACGATGTACTTTCAGTGCGAAAAAGACTACAACTTCTTAAACTTCGCTCTTATAAAGCATTGCTTTTTTACTAACCCTCTCAAATATTGTTCTAACCTTCATTTACACAACGTCTGTAGGAAAGTTCCTCGTTAATTTCATCTGTATATCTTTTTTTGTATCACCCTGATCAAAGCGGTAATGCCACTGATGTGCAGGGGGCTACATAAGAGTAAAAAGTAGAAGAAAGTGAAGAGGAAGACGAACCAGTTAGAACGGAACAAGAAAAGGATGGGAATACAGGTGTGATGACAGTTGCAAAGGTGGAGAGAAAGGAAAGCATATACAGGGCCGTGAAGAAAGAACTAGAGTCAAGTGGTTAAGAGATGAGTATTGACATTGCATTTACATTCCTGGAGGTTATAGTCGTCAGGGAAACAAGAATATGGAAGCGAGTTCCACAGGCGGGAAATGCGAGAAAAAATGCTGCAAGAGTAGAATTGTCGTCTGCATTTGGTTAATCTAACTGTGAATGGGTGGGACCCAGTTGCCAATCTGGTTGCACGAGTAAACACCTGTTGCAGAGTCACCAGTGACTTAAGTTCGTTGGAGCAGAGGCCATGAAAGTATTTATAGAACAAAGGGAGGCCACATCTAGTCGGTGGGGAAGTGGTTGTAGTCGAGTCGACAAGTCGGTACCTGTTACACTACTGATTCTCCTTTGGAGCCTGTCGAGAACACTGAGATGAACAGCAGGGGCGCCTGACCATATATGGCAGCAGTATCCCATGCACGGACGAATGGTTGATTTGTATATATTTGTATATCGTGCTTTTTATATGTCTATTGTGACAAATTTTCTAAGCCTTTCTTTTATATATTTGTTCCAGAAATGTTACCGACCTCTTTCTGATTTTGCTTCTTACGGACATGCCACGTTAAAACACGGGTTGATTCCAAGCAAGGTGGAAATGTAACTAGTGTTCTACATCTTCATGTTCCGTTTCCCTTCAGGACGAAGGCGATCATGAATTTCCACTTGACACTGTCTCTTGTCGCTCTCAATATTTACCTTTTGGTATCTCTCCCAAACCCCGCATTGCTATCCATTTGCTCAGGCCTATGAAGTATGTCTCATGCTGCATTCTACTGTTTCTATTTCCTTCTATCCGTCCTGTGAGTATTAAATTCTCCAGGTCCTTCTTCCTCATTACATGTGCTACGAACCTCTTCTGTCTCTTTTTTGATGTAATGCATGAGTTTTCCTTTGGTTTACATGCCCTCCAGCACCTCATCTTCTCACACGCTTAGGCCATGGTATTCTCAGCATCCTTCTGTAAAACCACATTTTTAAGTCTCTCATTCACTTTCGTATAATATAAATAATATTCATAAAGGTAGGCAAACTGATACCGGACAAAGCCCGGTGGCCTTGACATTAAAGGTAGATGAGGGTTAGGTAAGAACTGATGAATATAGAAAAGAATTAAATAAATAAATCCAGTTGACTTCAGAAGTAATTGTTTAGTATTTACGGATTCTATTCTTAAATATTTCTTATTTAATCGAAATGACATTCTCGGTCTATAATATCCTCAGCATCCTTCTGTAGAACCAGATTTCTGCTGTCTCAAGTTTTCCCTTCATTCTTGATGAGATCGTCTAACATTCACCTCCATACAAATAGACAGATATCATATATCATTACAGGAATCTTTTTTTCTTATTCCAGTGACATTTTCCTGTCTCTCAGAAATCTGGTTAGCTTCTGAAATGCGTCCTTGGCCATGACAATGTGTCCTTGGATCTCCATGTTGCACTTCCCATCCTGTGTCAGAACACTTCCCAGTTATCTAAATTTCTTTACTTGTTTTGTTTTAGTTTCTCTGACCTGTATCTGGGATGTGCGTTGTGGTACAGTGGATATCGGCTCGGGACGAGAAGCCGGGGAGCCGAGTTCGAATTCCAGTTGAATCCATTGTATTCACTTACGCGCACTTGGGAAAGGTATTAATCCGTCTCTTCTTTCCAGTTATGGGTTAAATAGCAGGACATATTGGGTTCTATAGCCTTGGTCGGCAACCAGTCTACCGCAGAAAGCAATGGCAACCTACTGCGGGATAATCTGCCCAGTCAGTCATGTCTCTTTCGAGACATGATCGCCCAAAGCGTGTATCACGTATGGCACTTAACTGACTGACTGAATATAATAGTTGGAAACATATTTAAAATTTGTACTGGACATAAAGTGGGGGATCGGTTTTCTATTGTTATTAAGTAATAAACTGATCCCCCACTAATTATACTTAATATAATAATGTAATATAATATTTCTCTTCTCACTCCAGCTATGAGTCAAATGACAAGACAGATGGGTTCTATAGCCTTGGTCGGCAACCAGTCTAGCGCAGAAAGCAATGGCAACCTGCTGCGGGATAATCTTCTGCCCAGTCAGTCATGTCTCTTTCGAGACATGATCGCCCAAGCGTGTATCACGTATGGCACTTGACTGACTGACTGACCTGTATCTGGCATTTTGGGGTCTTCTTTTTGTTGATGACCATACATTCAGTTTTCTGGAGGTTTATACTCAGTCTTTTCTTTACATTTAATTTGTTACCTTTTGGAGGAGATTCTGCAATTTTTTTCCGTGCCTGCTATTATCACCGTGTCATCCGTTTATCTTACATTTTTGCGATTGTGGCCGCCCATGACGAATCCTGACAAGGATTTTATTTCTCTTAGAATTGTTTCACTGTATAGATTAAATATAAATGAATGATGTTATAGAGAGTAAATTTTTAAATGATTTTAGCTTAAAATTAAGGGGTTCCACACGCGTCCGTTATCACGCTTAAATTTATATAGTCAGAACACCAGGAAAAAATTCGTCAGATCAATTAGCATGAATATATATATATATATATATATATATATATATATATATATATATTTACATTTACTAGGAGTATAGCCCGGTGCTGCTTGGGAGTAATGAAAGCTTTAAAACTAATCTATGGTCCTGGAGCTCAGGCTCTTTGGACGTTGGCACGAAAGACTAAAAAGCAATAGTTGTTTTCAGTTAAAGCGAAACCGTAGACTGAAAGAAAAATGAATGGATGTAAGTCAAATTTTGATTTCCTGGTATCGATACCAATTTTTTTTCATCGTAAACTGAATTTTGAAGGCTAAATAAGTCCTCTGAGTAAATGGTATCATGTCTGAGACTAAGAAGTACAATTATACCTACTTAGAGCCAAAGCAAAAACTAAAATGAAAGGGCTGAAAAAAAAATACAGACATACAGGCAGGTAAACAGACACACACACAAACATCTTGCCTTTATATATATATATATATATATATATTATCGGTTTTCTGCACTATTGTAAGAACTGCAACCTTCAAACTTCTGAATATCGTTTCGTATGTCTTTGTCTATGAGTGTATCAAATTTGATTAAAATCGGACCACTTCTTCTATAACCCGATTTTTTTGATTATCGATTTTTGATATTTATCGGGGGTACCTTGACACAAAACCTAACAAAGATTACTCGCAGACGCTTATAGTACAACTGTGTAAAATTTCAAGGAAATCGGTTCAGCCGTTTTGGAGTCTATAGGTAAGGGACACACACAGACACAGACAAATCTCCATTTATAAATAAGTTTATATATATATATAACGGAGGGAGCCACCTCCCATCGGTAAGAAAATAATTGAAGTCAAGATGCCTGATCATATATATATATATATATTTGTCGTAAATTTTTACTGATGCTGTATTTTTATTTCCATTGTTGGCAACATCCACATGTAAAATGGCTTAAATAATGGAAATATTAATAAAAAGAAAAATATAACAATCAACAATATCAACTATGAACATGGCCACAATGTGCTGACCATGTTTGGAATATATATATTATCTCCATTTATAAATAAGTTTATATATATATATATATATATATATGTATGTATATATAACGGAGTGAGCCACCTCCCATCGGTAAGAAAATAATTGAAGTCAAGATACCTGATCATATATATATATATATATATATTTGTCGTAAATTTTTACTGATGCTGTAGTGTTATTTTCATTGTTGGCAGCATCCACATGTAAAATGGCTTAAATAATGGAAACATTATTAATAAAAATAAAAATATAACACTCAACAATATCAACTATGAACATGGCCACAATGTGCTGACCATGTTTGGAAAATGAAACATTGCTATCACTCTTAAATGTATGCATAAATCAATCTATATATTCAGTTTAAAGTAAAATCAAATTCATCCATGATAATGGCTAAAAGTATAGCCGAAAGTGCTTCTATAAATAAAACATTCGGACAATTTTTTATATGTTCTGAAAATAAAAATAAATATAAGATCCCAATATAAAATATATAAAACAAACATTAAAAACGCTACCTGTTCTATAATTTTTAACGAAACTTACATAGAAAGATTGCTGCTAAAATACACAATATATATATATATATATTAAGATAAATCTTCAAAATTTAAAAATGTTGAATGAACATTTCAACATGGTTTTCAAAACAATTTTTTTGTGACGTATATTTCTCAAATCTTGATCGTTATTTATTTTTTATTTTATTATTTCTTTATCTTTTTTTATTCTTTTATTTTTTTATTTCTCTTTTTAATCTTATTTTTATTCTCATTTTGATATAGACTGACTGTTGCTGAGGAGGCGTGAAATCTCTCTTAGGGATTTCATGTTGAAATGTTCATTCAACATCTTTGAATTTTGCAAATGTATTTAAATTTATATTGGCTCTGTAATTTTAATTACACTGAGATCTCCTCCTGTATCATTTTTTAATAATCAAATTTTAAATATTAATTAGCATCAGGTTCATATATATATATATATATATATATATATATATATAGGAAACGTTTATACATCTGATATGTTTCGGCATTTTTAAAACTTAATCAGGAAATGAAATATGGTTAAAAAAGGAAAAGAACCATTCTGGTATATATAATTCTTGCGTTGATTGAGTTTCATTGGTTAAGCAGGCTTCCTTAGCATTTGTCTGGTCAAGCAGCATTCATATTAGGTTTATAATTGTTTCTTATTTGTTTTTATCTTATCCTGTATTTGATTTAAATTGATACAAATATATAAAGAAAATGAAGTGTTTTTATTTCCTACAATCAAAATCTTACGGACGGAAAGTTTATAGAATCAGAAAGACGACGTTGAAAGTTCAGGGAAACAGAGAAGCTGGCATTGACTCCCAGAATATGCCATGAAGCCAAAAGGGACAGGGGGAAATATTTATTACACTACGTGACAAGATTGTACAAATCATAGTCAGAACAGGGACAGGGAGTAGATTGTAGAGGGAAAAACCTCGTATACAGTTACAAAAAATTAAATGATGTTGAGAGCTATGATCCCCCACGTTCTGAAGTAACAAGTCACAAAAAAGAAGAAGGATGTATTATTGATTTTATAGAATTCTTTCCCAGTCTTGCTTCAGCCAAGAATTATTAATCAATTATTGCTTATTCAATGACGTATCGATAAATTAACTGATGTGAGTCATTGATTTATAAACAGATACAGATATCAGTTCATCTCTCAGAGAATATGTCGTTAATAGTAATTTAATTCAAAATACTGGCCCCATGCCAAACGTAAAAATTTGACCCTATCAGTTATCAGTGAGAATTTTTCAACGTATAGCGAATACTCTTCTGATCTGACTATTTAAAAATACTTGCTTTCTGTAAAAAAAAGAAAAAAGAAAAACATTTCTTTCTACGTTGTTACGCTTGCTTTACAGTATGACATTAAAGTTAAACAAATATGTTTCTCTGCCTTGTTACACATAGAAGCTGAGCCGGTAGTTGACAAAATGGTTTGACCTTAGAATGCGTAAGGAACAGAAGTTCCTTAACACCTGCTCCATATATATATATATATATATATATATATATATATATAGTCATCCGCAGATAGATCAGTTTCACTGGATCACAGCTCATCAGTATGTTTAAACATTCGATTGTTTCTAACCAGAATTGAAACTCGTCAAAATCTTTATATATAAAAGAAAAATTAAGACAGACACGTTATTTCATGGTGAATCGGAAGTATAGGCTTATTTTAGGCCTATCCCTAATGGACATGTGAGCGTCTGTGTATAAAAAAAAATTGGGCGGGGATATTTTGAGGATCAGCTGTTGTACCATTATTAATAAAAATAAAAATATAACACTCAACAATATCAACTATGAACATGGCCACAATGTGCTGACCATGTTTGGAAACATTGCTATAACGAGCCGCAATATAACATCATTATGCGGTGAAATATGTATCACCCATTGGAATTATAAAAAATAGAAATCTTTTTTAAAATATATATATATATATATATATATATATATATATATATATATAATAAAAAAGAGTTTTTAGAGCTGTCATGTTTCAGTGATATATCACGCATCTCATCACCTGAAAATTAAACTCAATCTCTTCTAGTCAAAGGTCAATCGCTACCTATCATGCTTATTCTTATAATCTTCTCTTCTTTTTACTGTCTTTTAGATTCCGTAACGTACTGGCTTGAGTGGCTCTTTAGCTTCGCACTTAGTAGACATTAGGATAGCAAAAGAAACGGTGGATAATTTATTCAGAAAAGGCCAATATTCAAAGGCTCAGTCTGTCAGTTCAGAGTCATACGTGATCCACACTTGGGCCATCATGTCTCGAAAGAGACATGACTGACTGAACAAAAGATTTTCTTGCAGTAAGTTGCCATTACTTTCTGCGGTAGGCTGGTGGTCAACCAATGCTGTATAACCCAATCTATTTTATTCTTTACTCTATAGCTAGGGGAGAAGAAACAGATTAACACTTATCCCAAGTGTATTTGCGCGTAAGTGAATTCAACAAATTCAACTAGAATTCGAACTCGGCTCTCCGACTTCTCGTTCTGAGCCGATATTTGCTTCAAAGACTAATGAATGGAATATCAGTAAAAAGAAGCCTGGAGTACACATCAGCCGATTTCTTGTTTTGAACACTACAACGAAATAATTCCCTGAATGAATTTGTTTTTGTTTCGATGTAGGTTTTTTGCCCATGTTTTTCACACGAATTTATTGTTTTTTAATTTCTGTAGTTGATGTTTTTTTTTGTTTTTATCTTTCTATAGTTGGCGATATAGATACGATCGTGCTTTGAGTCCTTCTAACAGTAAATCACCTGGTTAAACTGTGGCATATTCAATAATTCATGAGATGGGGATCAGCGTTTCCAGACACGGACTGTCCAACTTAATTTGCAAATGCCAACGACGAAGATGGCATAAAAAACGATGTAGGTGGGGGTTGTAAAAGGCATAAGATCATGGCTTAATTATTTGAGTATAACCAGGTGCCCCTAGCTATGGCGAGACGAGTGCAGAATATATTTAACTTATACGAAATTCACACACACACACACACACACACACACACACACACACACGGATAGACGTATATGTATGCAAATGTAAGCATAAATACACACACACAAATGTCTGTATGCTAAAATATATATTTATGATCAGTTGAGAGTGTTTGAGAATCTGTCTGTCTCTATGTTTGTCTATCTACTGTCTGTCTCTATCTCTGTCTCTCTCTGTCTCTCTCTCTCTCTCTCTCTCTCTATATATATATATATATATATATATATGCATATTTTATTAATGTATCTCATACGGATAAAAGAATATATAGGAAAAAAGAAACTCACACAGACACGCAGACATATATATATAAATAAACACACACACACACACACACACACACACACACACACATATATATATATATATATATATATATATATATATATATATATATATATCACGATAAAAGACTGCTTCCTACCGATCGCCCATCGCTCAAAGGTAGAATCACCAACTGACGCCAACTCGGTCGGGTTTCAAATCCTGGGTGTCATCGGATGATGGTAACACCGAGACAGATCTGTCTGCGGATGAATATATATACATATTTATGACCAGACTATACAGTCTCTGTGTATGTCTGTCTCTTTATGTGGATGGAGTATATATATATATATATATATATATATATATATATATATATAAATATATATTACTCTGTATAATATCCATCGAGCTCTATATTTTTATCTATTTAATATTTTCTTTTACTTAGAAAAATTCTTTAGGATTATCTTTTCCGTTTTTTACGGGTTTGCCGTTCTCTCTTTCACATATATATATATATATAATTTTTCGTGTATGCTACAGAGATAAAAATACATAGGAAAAAGAACTTGAAAATGCAACAAGAGTATTTAAGAATATTTATTTAGATTAAATTTAGATAGTTTAGAGTTTAGAGTTTACTTATTTTGAAAGTTAAATTCAGATGCGAGTCGTATGGCTACGCCATGATCTGTGTCGTTTTTGACAAATTATAGGAAAACTTAGTGGCTTTAAAACGCAATCTGATTGGTTGATCATGATCAACAATCAGGCATGCTAATTTTTGTGTCCAAATTGATGTTCATTAGATTTTTTTGTCAAAAATTGTGAGTCTCATAACGTATCGGTCGAGTTTCGATCCCAGCCAGAAGCAAGTTGATTTTCTAGCGGCACTGATGAGCTGTGATACAGCGAAACAGGCTTGTATGTGGATGCCTAATATATTATGCTCTCATTACGACTGAGCTCTCTAGAAAAGAAAATTCTAAAATCAGTTTCTACTTCTGCGACGTATGCATTACTCTTCAGGAATGAATTGTTTTTTTAATAATCATTTCACCCCGATCAAGGCTTTTCACTGCCACTATTGCGCAGGGAGTTACATAGAGTGGTGAGAAAGGATGGTTAGTGGTGAGAAAGGATGGTTAGATATAGGAAAAGTCAGAAGGCGGGTGATAGACGGGTAAGGATACCGAGAATGAGGGTTGGGTAGATGGCGAGAGTGTTGGGAGCATAGATGCAAGTTCGTGTGATAGGAGGTGTCTATTGACCTTACATTTAAACCCCTGGAGATTGTAGCCGTCGGGAAAGCAGACACGTGGAAGGGAATTCCACAGGCGGGAAACGCGAGAAAAGAAGCTGTTGGAGTAGAAATTATGGTTACATCTTATCTATTTTACTGTAAAAGGGTGGAGTTCTTTCGGTGACTGGCGTGTGTATACACTGCTTATATAAAACACATTAAAATTTCTCTTCACTGATCCCTGCGTCTGTGGCTTAGTGGGTAGCGACATAGACTGACACCAAATTGGTTGAGTTTCGATCCCGACAAGAAGCAAGTGGATATGTCTAGCCACACTGATACAGCGAAACAGCCTTATATGTGGATGACTATAGCTCATCAGTGTGGCTAGACACATACACATATATAGATACACACACACACACACACACACACATATATATCGCGTGAGAGAGTAAAGTGAGAGAGAGAGAGAATATGAAGCTGGATTAAGTTATCTGAGTGGCGAGTCCAAATCTGCATTGTGGAACTAACACCCAAGAGGATGCTTTCTCGTTTTTATAATCTTAAACTTTTCAAGTCTAGAGTTAATCCTAAACTTTTCAATTCTAGAGTTAATCCTAATCTTTTCTGGATAATCCCATGAACTCTGTCCCTTCCTCTGTATGACTCTACCTCGAATGCGGCTGTAGCCTTGTACAGAGTCAACAGCATTATAAAAAATAAAAATATTAAACATACTCACACATATTCTTCTACTCTATGGGCTGTCTTCCCTCTGGGTCAAGGTGAAAATGCCTCTATGCAATTCTCTGTCCCTTGCAGGTCTTAGTAAATTTTGTTTTTCTTTTATTTTTTTCCAATCCCTCTTCCGTCATCAAATTACTCAAGCTCACTAAGTCTGCTATTCAGTGTTTTCCTCTGTCTCACTTGCCTGTAATCTGTCCTATGAGTATCAGATTCTCCAAGCCCTCATTTCTCATTAGGTGCCCTAGAAATCTCAACGGTCTCTTCTTGATTTAAGATATGCGTTTTCTTTTTGTTTTCATATACTCAAACACATACAGTAAACAGCAACTCTTTCATCCGGTATTTAAGCAGTTCTTGTCTATTAATTTTTTTCACGCCGTTAACAGTTCAATCACACATACCTCCGTGACTCGTAGACGCCTACTTGGTAGCGGGCTTGCAAAAGTCCTGAAGAGACTTGAGGAGTACTTACAAGGATTGGCGTGGAAACTTAGACAATGATCACCCAGGCATGTAAGCACAACCTGTAGACACACACACACACGCACGCAGAGATACACGCATTCTCAATTAGATTGTATAAGATTTGTCGTATGTAAATGGGGAAGAGAGATCAGTTAGATCAATACGACTATTATAGATATGGACAGTATAAACATAGAAATCGACACTACTATGTCAATATCTATGTCTACACTCCTTCGATCTTTCTTTCTTTTTTCTTTCTTTTTTTCACAAACTGTTTTTCTATCTATCTATCTATCTATCTATCTATCTATCTATCTATCTATCTATCTATCTATCTATCTATCTATCTTTTTAGGAAAGTGAGCGAAATTTCCTTCTTCGTCTGCCGACTCCCTAGAATTTTTACCAAATTGACCACATTAGATTAATAACAAAATATGAAATGTGCTGTCGGAAAGGTTCGCGAGTCGTTTCAAGTCTGTTTGTTTACTTATCATTTCATTTGCTTTATAGTTAAAATTTATCAAGACAGCGTTTTTCTTTCTCGCTTAAAATAAAAAAAGTAAAACATTTTGGAAAAGAAAAAGGCACTTTTTAATCTATCTATCTATCTATCTATCTATCTATCTATCTATCTATCTATCTATCTATCTCATCTATCTATATCTCAGTCTGTTCTATTCTATCTATCTATCTATCTATCTATCTATCTATCTCATCTATCTATCTATCTATCTCAGTCTGTTCTATTCTATCTATCTATCTATCTATCTATCTATCTATCTATCTCTCAGTCTGTTCATATTCTATCTATCTATCTATCTATCTATCTATCTATCTATCTATCTATCTACCTATCTATCTATCTCAGTCTGTTCATATTCTATCTATCTATCTATCTATCTCAGTCTGTTCATATTCTATCTATCTATCTTTATCTATCTATCTATCTATCTATCTATCTATCTATCTATCTCATCTGTTCATCTATCTATCTATCTATCTATCTATCTATCTATCTATCTATCTATCTCAGTCTGTTCATATTCTATCTATCTATCTATCTATCTATCTATCTATCTATCTATCTATCTATCTATCTCAGTCTGTTCATATCTATCTATCTATCTATCTATCTATCTATCTATCTATCTATCTATCTCAGTCTGTTCATATTCTATCTATCTATCTATCTATCTATCTATCTATCTATCTATCTATCTATCTCTCAGTCTGTTCATATTCTATCTATCTATCTATCTATCTATCTATCTATCTATCTATCTATCTATCTATCTCAGTCTGTTCATATTCTATCTATCTATCTATCTATCTATCTATCTATCTATCTATCTATCTATCTATCTATCTATCTCAGTCTGTTCATATTCTGTCTATCTATCTATCTATCTATCTATCTATCTATCTATCTATCTATCTATCTATCTATCTATCTCAGTCTGTTCATATTCTATCTATCTATCTATCTATCTATCTATCTATCTATCTCCTCTGTTACCATTTATCTCTCATAAATAGATAAATAAGACATACACAATACTCTCTCTCTCTCTCTCTCTCTCTCTCTCTTTCAGACACGCAAATATACACTCAAGGTATTCTATATTCGACCGTCATTTTCGACGTATGAGGAACCGACAACCTCATTCAGTTTTTATGCTTGTGCCGCATGTAACACTTCAGTCCTGAATACATGTCCACATATTGTGTAACTCTGTGGATCTCAGGATATAGCTACAAGAATATATGCCAACGATTTTCGCCGCTGACTTTCGTCTCTTAGCCTGTCAATACGATTTATTTTGAAATTTCTGATACCACTCTGGCACAAATATTTCCAGTTATTTCTATTCTGAGCGACTCCCTTGATGTTCGTAAGAATCATATTGACAACTAAGATGTTAGTCGTTAGCTGATCTTTCTCTCTTTCTTTCTCTCTCTATCTCTCTCTTTCTCTCTATATATATATCTAAACTTATTTATAAATGGAACTTTGTCAGTGTGTCTATGTGTGTGCGTGTGTGTATCTGTGTGTGTGTCCGTAACTTATAGACTCCGAAACGGCTGAACCAATTTTCTCGAAAATTTTCACAGTTGTACGATAAGCGTCTGCGAGTGTTCTTAGCTTGGTTTTGTGTCGAGGTACCCCCGATAAATATCGAAAATCGATAATCGAAAAAATCGGCTTATAGAAGGAGTGATCCGATTGTAATCAAATTTGATATACTCATGAACAAAGACATAAGAAATGATATTCAGTTTGAAGGTTGCAGTTCTTACAATAGTGCAAAAAATCGATAATATATATATATATATATATATATATATATATATGGCAAGATGTTTATGTGTTTGTCTGTTTATCTGCCTGTATGTCTGTAGTTTTTCAGCACTTTTATTTTAGTTTTTGCTTAGGGTTTGGCTTTAAGTAGGTATAATTGTAGCTCTTAATCTCAACCATGATGGCATTTACTCAGAGGACTTATTTAGCCTTCAAAATTCAGTAAATATATATATATGTGTGTGTGTGTGTGTGTGTGTGTTTGAAGCAAGAAATCTGAAAGTAGTTTCACAGGCGAGAAGTGCGAGAGAAGAAACTATTAAAATAAAACTTTCGGTTATATCTGGTCATTTCAACATTAAAAAGCTGAGACCTAATTACTAATCTACTAATTCGCTTAAATTCATGAGGTCGATGTACCAAGGTTTAGGGCTCATTAGAGCAGTAACAATGACAATATTTACAGAAAGGGCTGATGGAAAGCACTTTACAGCGGTTGCAAAGTGACTGAAGTCGAGATGCCAGGTAAGGACCGATAATGTTACAGTACCTTGTGATAAAAACATCATAAAGACAAAGCAAGCAAAAATACAGAAGTACTCATACCCGGCAAATCAAATCTAAAAAAAATTACCATGTAATTAAATTGTTTCTTTTATGGTTGATGCATTTGACCGTTTCGAGGAAATGTTCGTCTTGGAGATTCTCGATATCATAGGATGTGCAAAGGCGTTAGTTTGGAACGGTTCCTATGAAGATGAAGATGCTGTGCCTTTAATCTACGGACAGAATCTGATTGGTATTCAGTATTAGCCGACCAATTTGAAGATCTCAAATCAAATTATAATAAGGGTGAAAATATGAACAAAAATAAATTTAGAAGAAACTATTTTTTGGAAGATGTGGAAGAAGGCCGAAAATATGGGATACCCAGTAAAGACCGAACTTACTATTCAGTTGTAACAGGGTATAACTTCTAGATTCCCAACCAGGAGTCAATGGACCTCTAGGAGTCCATGAAAGAATTTCAAGGGGTCAAAAAAAGATTCTAATTCGTACCGGCGTATACTTATAATGTGCTCGATGTGTGGCGCACACCCTATAATTTTATCCATAGTTTCAAACTTGTTTTCTTCAACTTGTAAGATGCTTCTTCCTATTGGCAGTGCAAATCTCAACGTCATCAATAAAATGAATGAAATATCATATACAGTTTTGTCAAATGTGAAAGTGGGTTTTCTGCGATTATCGCAATAAAAACAAAATCATGGAACAAGCTGTCTGTAGAAGATGACTGGAGGTGTGCACTGGCCGCTACTGAAGCAAGCATTCATGAGCTGATTACTCAAAAACAACCACAAAAGTCCCATTGAGAAATATAGAGTAAAATACTTTTTTCAATAAATAAAATGTTTCATTCACTTCTGGTTTGGGAATTTTTAGTGTTTTTTTTTCCATACATATTTTTCAATTATACAGGGTTTATGATTTTTTTTATTCATACATTCGCTCGTAAGCTCAAAAATAAACCCAGCTTTATAAATATAGTTTTTGTGTAAAATACCTACAACTATAACAACGTTAACATTACATTTTTACAAGGTCAGTCAGTTAAGTGCCATACGTGTTACATGCTTGGGCGATCATGTCTCGAAAAAGACATGACTGACTAGGCAGAAGATTATCCCGCAGTAGGTTGCCATTGTTTTCTGCGGTAGACTGGTTGCCGGCCAAGGCTATAGAACCCAATCTGTCCTGCTATTTAACCCATAACTGGAAGGAAGAGACGGATTAATACCTTTCCCAAGGGTATTTGCGCGTAAGTGAATACAATGGATTCAACTGGAATTCGAACTCGGATCTCCGGCTTCTACGTTCCGAGCCGATATCCACTGGACCACAACGCACATTTTTACTTAAATAAAGGAGGGCTGAATGAAATGTTTTTTGATTTTATACAAGTAAGTTTAAAGCTTAATCTGTGTAATAACGCAGGTTATTTTACATGAATATATTTTTTTACAGAAAAATCTTCTATTTTTACTGATTAACTTATTCCGTTGTAGGGGTCCACAAGTGAATAAGTGACTGGAAAAGGGTGAATGGGACAAAAAAATTTGGAAACCACTGTTCTAGCGAGACAAGCATGCTAACCATTACGCCACGTCAAGATACAGGGTGCATCTACGTGATGTCAAAGTTTGCAAACTTTTCTCACTAGAGTAATTGTAAGTGAATTGTGGATTTGATCATCACTGGCTGCCCCATTCTTTCGAACTCGAGGTTATCTAAGCTGCGTTTAAAAAATCACCATAATGACAAACATAAGCATCTTTCAGTCAATGTCTTTCAATCATTTCTTCCATGGGTTTTTAAAATTATTCATGTTTCTTTCTATCTTTTTTTTCTTTCTTTCTTTCTTAATGTATCCCCTCTGTCTTTCTTTCTTTCTTTCTTAATGTATCACCTCTGTCTTTCTTACTTTCTTTCTTTCTTATTGTATCCCTTCTTTCTTTCTTTCTTTCTTTCTTTCTTATTGTATTCTTTCTTTCTTTCTTTCTTTCTTTCTTATTGTATTCTTTCTTTCTTTCTTTTTTATCGATATGTATGTTCTTTTTTCTTGTCAATATGTTTATCTTTCTTTCTTTCTTTCTTTTTTATCGATATGTATGTTCTTTTTTCTTGTCAATATGTTTATCTTTCTTTCTTTCTTTCTTAATGTATCCCTTCTTTCTTTCTTTCTTTCTTTCTTTCTTTCTTTCTTAATGTATCCCGGTTTTCTTTCTTTCTTTTTTCTTATGGCTATGTTCTTTTTTCTTACTAATATGTCTTTCTTTCTTTCTTTCTTTCTTTCTTTCTTTCTTTCTTATTGTATCCCTTCTTTCTTTCTTGCTTTCTTTCTTATTGTATTCTTTCTTTCTTTCTTTCTTTCTTTTTTATCGATATGTATGTTCTTTTTTCTTGCCAATATGTTTATCTTTCATTCTTTTGTCTTCTTTCTTTCTTTCTTTCTTAATGTATCCCTTCTTTCTTTCTTTCTTTCTTTCTTTCTTTCTTTCTTTCTTTCTTTTAGAAATGTATGTTCTTTTTTCTTGTCTTTCTTTCTTTCTTTCTTTCTTTCTTTCTTTCTTTCTTTCTTAATGTATCCCGGGTTTTCTTTCTTTCTTTTTTCTTATGGATATGCTCTTTTTTCTTACTAATATGTCTTTCTTTCTTTCTTTCTTTCTTTCTTAATGTATCCCTTCTTTCTCTTTTTTTTCTTTCTTTCTTCAATGTCCTCGCCATTCTTTTGTTTTTCATTCTTTTTATTTTCATTGTTATTTCTTTCATCTTTTTTCTAATATTTATTCTTTGGTTCAATCATTTTACTTTTTTAGTTTTCTAATTACATTTTCTTTCCTCCATTTGTATTTTTATTTCTTTTTCTTTCTATTTTCTATCTTCATTCATTAATTATTTCTTTATTTATTTTTAAACATTCTGTTCTTCTTTCATTCTCTTTTTTCTTTCTTTTACATATTTATTTTTCTTTTCGTTTCTTTTCTTCAACCGTACAAATATTTTTCATTTTTTCTTTCTAATGCTTTTCTGCAACCGTACTAATATTTTTATTTCCCTTATCCCATGTAGTTTTTATTTCCCTTATCCCATGTAGCTTTTTATTTCCCTTATCCCATGTAGCTTTTTATTTCCCTTATCCCATGTAGCTTTTTATTTCCCTTATCCCATGTAGTTTTTATTTCCCTTATCCCATGTAGCTTTTTATTTCCCTTATCCCATGTAGTTTTTATTTCCCTTATCCCATGTAGCTTTTTATTTCCCTTATCCCATGTAGCTTTTTATTTCCCTCATCCCATGTAGCTTTTTATTTCCCTTATCCCATGTAGCTTTTTATTCCCCTTATCCCATGTAGCTTTTTATTTCCCTTATCCCATGTAGCTTCATCGTTAATCTTTTGTTTATTTTCTGTCTTTATTTACGTATCACCATTCGACATCGTCATTTATTCTTCAATTTTTTTTACTTTTCTCCTTCTTTCATTTTACTGCAATTTTTCTCTTTCAAAATTTCCTCTCGTTTTTTTATCAGTCTCTCTGAATTGTTAAAAATAAACTTTTCTCTCACATTCTCCCTATGTAAATTACTTTATTTCTTTCTCATTTCATAATATGACCTTATTTTCTTTGATTTTTCTAATCCTCTTTATTCCTACGGCTACTTTCATTCAACTTCTTTGCACGAAATCGTTCCTTTCATCTTTGAAAACACAATCTAGACTTTAACATCGCGTAAAACTTGGTCATCCTTGCAGCGTTTGCGATACTAGAGGCTCAAATCGAGGCTTTGTCGTCTTGGCAACGCTTGTCAGTAATGCTGAGATAAAAAACAAAAAAATCACCAGGCATAGTATGGCGTCACGGCATCTACATCTAGGCAGGATGGACAATTTATTAGCGGGCGCTTACACGCAAGTTTTAAAATGGATGAGTAGAGTTCTTCTTCTTCTTCTTCTTCTTCTTCTTCTTCTTCTTCTTCTTATTATTATTATTATTATTAATGTTAACAAATATAGAAATGTATGAAGCCTCCCTAAATTAGTCACAGAGGTCCATGAAGTTACTATTTTTTGAGACCTTACTATTCATACTGAGGTATATAAACGCTACTAGACCATAGTGATTAACGACTACCAAAATGTCTTCTCATAGACACGGAAATGTAATAAGATAAAATATATTTGTTAAAAAACACGACAAAATGACTGAATATATGGCTCTTGAAAGAGAATTAAAAAAAAAAAATGAAACCCTAGGTATGATAAAAACAAAAATACAAACTAGCAAAATAATAACCCTAACAGAACTTCTTGAGAATGTAAAAATGCTTGGTGTGGAACTATTCATGTACTTATAAAACTATTATTAATGTGAAGAAAATATATAAAGACAGTAACACACACACACACACACACACACACACACACACACAAACAGACACACACACACACATATATATATATATATATATATATATATATATATATATATATTCCATTTGTAAACGAGTTATTACGCGACATAGATTTCTACCATAAGTGGTGTCTTCAGGCGATTTGCAATAATAACTTATTAGAAATCTATGAAAACTCGTTTACAAATGGAAAATATTCAAAAGTTCTACAATATAGTTGTATTGAACACTTTTTAATACAAATGGGCACTGGTCTAATCTTATTATGACCAAAAACTAATTAGTTAAAAAATCAATCAATATATATATGCGTCTTCTGGCAGGATACGAACCTACGTCCCCTAACAACATTTCTCGATTATCCAGTCCAGTTGATGTAAAGAAATATATTGCTTAACTCTAAAAATATTTTGGAATATAAAAATATAATCTCTAATAAAATGCTACTTTATAAAAAAAAAAAGAAGCCTAACACATGGTGTCTTATGCATAAACTCATAAGATAACTGAAATCTATCCCAATACATGTATCTATTAAAAATAATGTTTAAACAAATGAATTAAGAATATGTTGGAGTGAATTCTTTTCTTAATGAATTTCGTAAAAATTTCGTAAATAAATAGTCTTTGTTTACATTAGGATTCGAAAACAGACCAGACATGGATACTTCGCAAAATCTGGAAGGTGTGTGTTTAAATAAAAAAAGGAGCGTTATGTATTTGACTGTTAGTCTTTTGTGGTCGAGCAGTTAAAACAAATCAGATTCAATATATATATATTATAAATTATAATTTAGAACATAAATAAATACTTTTGGGTCTTCTATAGCTCAAAATGCTATAACAGGGAATGTTTGGCTGGATTCAGTTGCGATTGTTTTACAAACTTATCAAAGTCGAACTCCATATATCGTTTAAAAGTTTTGAGACCATTTACATCAAATTTCGCAAGCCTACCCTCTGCAAACAGAAAGAATGCTTTTAGGGTTTGAATGTGACTGAACTCTAGCTCATTTCATCATCAATGTTTTTCTTCTACGCTTTCATTGGATTTTTTTAATTTTTATTTTAGAATAAATTTCCCTGAAAATTAAAACCTGAAGACATCTGGGACGAAACTGGTTGTTGTTTGAGTTCTAAGTATGTCATTAAATTTCCGCATATTTCTTGCCATAATATATATATATATATATAAATGTATATATATATATTATAAATTATAATTTAGAACATGTTCAAATTACAATCTACTACAAAGTGTACAATTTGTTTCGAAATTGAAAGGACAATGTCTCATCAGGGAGTAAACGTTTTTTTTTTTTGAAGGGTGATAGAAAATTCGCATTCTTATATTGGTAAATTTTGATGCGAGGTAAAGGGGTTAGAGAAAATGAGAAACCAAAAAAGGGGAGGTTGTAAAAGAGACATTGATGGAATAAAGAATGAAGACAGGAAAATGGAAGAGAAAGAGAAAGAACTAAATGAGACATAGTGAAGGTTTCAAAGAAAGGCCCACGTTTAAAAGTAGGAAGTAAAGGATAACTTTCCGATGCCGTTTCATAGTAAATCCTGCGATTGATTGTCTCTATGGTACATAGAGTCTATATGAATTTAAACGCATTACTAGATTGGAAGCAAGGTCTCATCATTTTACTCTTGAAATAGCTAGACGTGACTGTAAATCCTATGCTAAAATAATCTTTTCCTACACATATAGCTTGTGGAACATTATTTCGCCTAATTGATTTTCGGTCAAGTTTCTTGTTCCAAAATTTCAATTTAATGCCTGTCATTAACTTCTGTCCTCTTAAATATTTTCTGATATTATTTTACTCATTTGTTCATGCGTTTGTAGCCTTGCTTGAGGAATAATAAAAATAATAATAATAATAATAATAATAATAATAACACTGGTATGAACATCATCCAGCACCGGTTACAGAAATAGAAGATGTAACCATTCTATGGGATTACACCATCTACACAGACAGAAAAATTGAAGCAAACAGGCCAGACATTATTGTTAAAAACCAGAAGGAGAAAACTTGTCTATTAATTGATATGGCTTGTCCAGCGGATTGTAACATAGCAATCAAGGAATTTGAAAAACTGTCAAAATATAAAGACCTGGAAATTGAAATAGAAAAAATGTGGAAATTGAAAACAAGAGTTGTGCCAGTGATAGTAGGTGCACTTGGAATGATAAAAAATGGAACAAAACAACACATTGAAAGAATCCCTGGAAACCCCAGCTTAAGAGACATACAAAAAATTGTCTTAGTAAGTACAGCCCACACACTAAGGAAAACTTTATCTATGTAATGCTGAGGATGATAGGGAAGATAGAAAAACATGAAATGGAGCCATAACAACACGCCACTACCGGCCTTAGGTCTCCCCGCAGACTTGGTTGGTAGTGAGACCAAAGCAGAAATCGAAATATGATGAAAAATGACATAATAATAATATCTATCTATCTATCTATCTATATAAACTTATTTATAAATAATATTTATAAATTGTCTCTGTGTGTGTGTGTGTGTGTGTGTGTGTGTGTGTGTGTCCGTTACCTATAGATTCCGAAACGGCTGAACCGATTTTCTTGAAAATTTACACAGTTGTACTAGAAGCGTCTGCGACTGTTCTTAGCTAGGTTTTGTGTCGAGATACCTCCGATAAATATCGAAAATCGATAATCGAAAATATCGGGTTATAGAAGGAGTGGTCTGATTTTAATCAAATTTGATTCACTCATAGACAAAGACATAAGAAATGATATTCAGAAGTTTCAAGGTTGCAGAAAATCGATAATATATATATATATATATACAAGGAAAGATGTTTTTGTGTGCGTCTGTTTATCTGCCTGAATGTCCTTTATACAATTCCACAATTTTTATCCGATTCTCACCAAACTTCACACAAATATCCTTCAGGCTGAGTCTGAGCTCCCGGACCATAGATTAATTTTAAAGCTTTCATTACACCCAAGCAACGCCGGGCTACACAGCTAGAAAACTAATAAAAGGCAGTTTGGTAAGCAGATTTTTTTCGTATAGTGCTTGATGTCAGAGTAGAGATAGAGCATTGATATTTTTAGTGCAAATAATTTATCCCTTTTAACTGAGCATGTTCATGCCGACATCAAAGTTTTGTGAGGACACTTTTCTGATGATTTCACTTATCGGGGTCGTTTTTTTTTTGTTCTCTTTCAAGTGACAAATCGTCATAATAATAATAATAAAACATCTTTGGCAAAGAGTATTGAGAAATAGAGCGATTTACACTCTCTTCCTTTCGAGGTGAGTCTCTCGTATGAATAACAACAGGTAGAAACTATTGATGATAATAAGAAATACACAATATCTAGCAGAAACAAATCGAAAATATGATTTTGTTAGAGGAAACAGTAAAATACTCGAATAGTAATTAATTAACCATTTACCTCACTTTCATTTAACTTCTGAATAGTTAATTGGATCTGGATGATCACCAAGGAGGACTGGATATCATTAATTACATTTTACAGTCATGAGGGCATGTAATCAATTGCCGGATACATTGCTGCCGTTTAAGGATTTAGACACAGTTCTAATATAAGCCGAATCTATTTATCTTTCTTGCTAGAATTTTACCAACAGCATTTCTTTCACGAAGAAGTTGAACATAGTATACCTTACTCAAGCAAAACGTGACTTTAATAAAATTTTATCCTTAGTCTCACTCTCACTATATATATACTAGTAGTATAGCCCGGTGTTGCTCGGGTGTAATGAAAGCTTTAAAACTAATCCATAGTCCTGGAGCTGAGACTCTTTGGACTTTGGCACGAAAGACTAAAAAGCAATAGTTGCTTCCAGTTACAGCGAAACCGTAGACTGAAAGAAAAATGAATGGATGTAAGTCAAATTTTGATTTCCTGGTATCGATATCAAATAAGTTTTTTCGTCTTAAACTGAAGTTTGAAGGCTAAATAAGTCCTCTGAGTAAATGGTATCATGGCTGAGATTAAGAACTACAATTATAACTACTTAGAGCCAAACCCGAAGCAAAATCTAAAATAAAAGGGCTGAAAAAGTACAGACATACAGGCAGATAAACAGACACACAAACATCTTGCCTTTTATGTATATATATATTATCGATTTTCTGCACTATTGTAAGAACTGAAACCTTGAAACTTCTGAATATCGTTTCTTATGTCTTTGTCTATGAGTGTATAAAATTTGATTAAAATCGGACCACTCCTTCTATAACCCGATTTTTTCGATTATCGATTTTCGATATTTATCGAGGGTACCTCGACACAAAACCTAGATAAGAACACTCGCAAACGCTTATGTGTAAATTTTCAAGAAAATTGGTTCAGTTGTTTCGGAGTCTATAGGTAACGGATACACACACAACAGACACGCACACAAAAAGTTCCATTTATAAATAAGTTTATATATATATATATATATATATATATATATATATATAGTACTGTGCAAAAAACAATGTAGAACGTCTCTATTAGATTAGGGTTGGAGGGGGCAACATATATAGATATAGATAATATAAAGTAGGGTGATTGATTCTATATTATAATCAATGCATAAACTGATCCCTGACTTTGTGGGGTGATAATATATATTTTTCTACCCCTAATTTTGGCTTTCTGAAAAATTTCAAGGCGTCGTTAGCATTCTAAAATTTTGATCTACATCTGATCGCAACTCCCGTCGAGCTAGACTGCAAAATTCAGACGCTAAGTCGAATCTATCAAACAAACAAATACTTACACAACGTCCACCCTCGTAACATTTATAGATATAGACTAGCAGTTTAGCCCGGTTTCACTCGGGTAGTTTAAGGAATACTATGAATAAAAAGTATATGAATTTACATAGCAAATACTTACACAACGCACACCCTCATCACTTTTATAGATATAGATAGCAGTTTAGCCCGGTTTCACTCGGGTAGTTTAAGGAATAATATGAATAAAAAGCATATAATTAATTTACATACCAAATACTTACACAACGTCCAACCTCGTCACTTTTATAAATATAGATCACAATGTAGAATGTCTCTATTGGATTAAGGTTGGAGGGGGAGGGGCAACATATATAGATATAGATAATATAAAGGGAGGTGATCGATTCTATATTATAATCGATACATAAACTGATCCCTGACTTTGTGGTGTGATAATATATATTTTTCTACCTCTAATTTTGGCTTTCTGAAAAATTCGTAAGCGTTCTAAAATGTTGATCTACATGTGAGCGCAACTCCCGTCGATCTAGATTGCAAAATGCAGACGCTAAGTCGAATCTATCAAACAAACAAATACTTACACAACGTCCGCCCTCGTCACTTTTATAGATATAAACTTTTTTCAAAAATGTATTATTGGTAATATTTTTCTTTAAAAAATGTATATTTTCTATAAAAGTCTATTTTTATGTATATATTTCTATAGAAGTGTCTTTTTATACTTTCATAGTGTTTTGACCTCACTTTGGGGGTTAGCTATCTACCCATAGCTGGGACCCTAACAGGTGCTACCACTCCGGGTCAGAGTGGACCTGGGAACAACAGCAATTAAGAGGTGGTTCCACGCTCCTCACAACCTCCCAATTGCCGGATCACGTGGTTGGGTCACCCAGGAAATAGGTTCGACATAGTAGTTGGTATGAAAATATTTGTAGAATAGAATTGGCGTGGCGGAAGGACGCATTCCAGAAGCTGAGTAGAGTATTAAGACACAGGAAAATTTTACTAGAAACAAAGAAGAGAGTATTGGATTTCTTCAATATGGCAGTGAATGCTGAACAATCTCATCAAAGATAAAAAAAAAAACTTGAAGCAACTGAAATACTGTTCTACAGGAGGATGCTGCGGATATCATGGACTGAGCATGTGAGCAATTACTAGGTTTTGGAAATGATGGAAACGAAAAGGAAATTAATACTGAGCATCAGGAAAAAGACAGATATAGTTACTGGGACATGCAATGAGGAAGGAAGGCTTCGAGAATCTGATACTCACAGGCCAGATAGAGGGAAAGAGAGACAGGGGAAAGCAGCGTGTAACATACTTGACGGGCCTGAGCAGGTGGACGGCAGAGTGAGAAGTGGAGGGGTAACAGGGGAAGGCGTGGTAAGAGCCACCAGGGATAGGGAGACGTGGAGGGCCGTGATCGCCTATGTCCTGAAAGAAGAAGGCATATAGAAGAAGAAGAAGAAGAAGAAGAAGAAGAAGAAGAAGAAGAAGAAGAAATCCATAGAAGAGTGAAAAATCACATCTTTCTTTTTGTTATAAATATCTGTCTGCAAGCGCAAGGGTGTGTGTGTGTGTGTGTGTGTGTGTGTGTGTGTGTGAGAGAGAGAGAGAGAGAGAGAGAGAAGGGGAGACTTGTGACACAAAATTTCATGAAAATTGGCCACGAGAAACATTACTTAAGCTATCTCCTGATTTCCATTACAACCTGTCTCTTCCATTGAACTCTTTTTGTCTACTTCAGAACATTGGACTCATACCCACCAGTTAAATCGATATAATTAACCAACCATTTTATTCGCCCAACTCTATGTCTACGTGACAATCAGTTTCACAAGAACGAATGAACTACATAGATTTAACTGATAGGAGTCACCTCCCCTGGCATTGGCAAACCGAAGAGAACAATGGACCCTCACGGACTGAATAAAGGACAAATTATTGGAAGGCTAACAAATAGAGGAAACACCTTAAAAAGTTCAGAGTATAACGGTCGTAATATTTCGACTATATACATTCGTCCTTGCTTTGAACATTACTGACACACCTAGTCTGGTATTCCAGTTATGTATTTAGAGGTTCTTGACAAAATCCAAAGAAGGGTCTGCAATGATAATCGTCATGACATGGTATCTCGGCTTAAGTTTCTGTCCGATGCCGAAAATGTAGTTTTTCTTTCTCTTTACTGTAAATTCTTTAATGGTTTTTGTTCTGACGATCATTTCTTATGTTATTTTCACCCCCCCTCCACAAACAAATTATAGGTATGAGAACTACTTAGGATTTCATAGAGACTTCGAGGTGTTGTGTGAGCCTTATTAAGAATATATTTTTTTGGTGTAAGTCATACTGTGCTATGTTTGGGTCAGTAACTGTGGTCAGCTAAGTTTAAAACGAGACAGATTAAATGCCAAACTTCCCTCACCTCACATTTGGGTTTGTACCAACTGTTTTATTAAAATAAATATTACTTTCCTGTAAGATCTTCTTCTTTTATGTGCCATGTCCTTTCAGGACGTAGGCGATGATGGCTTTCCACGTCTCCCTATCCTTAGTGGTTCTTAATATGTTTTCTCCTGTTGCACCATGCAACCATCGTTCCGTCATCCACCTGATCAAGTCCTTCAAATATGTTATCCGCTGCTTTCCTCTGTCTCTTTTTCCTTCTACCTGGCCTGTTAGTATCAGGTTCTCCAAACCCTCCTTCCTCATTGCATGTCCCAGTAACTATATCTGTCTTTTTCCTGATGCTCAGTATTAATTTTCTTTTCGTCTCCATCCTTTCCAAAACCCTGTCATTGCTCACAGGCTCGATCCATGATATCCGCAGTATCCTTCTCTAGAACCACATTTCAGCTGTTTCATGTTTTCTCTTCATCTTTGTTGAAATTGTATAACATTCACTGCCATATTGAAGAACCGACAATCCAGTACTCTTTTCTTTGTTTCTAGCGAAATTTTCCTGTTTCTTAATACTTTACTCAACTTCTGGAATGCTTCTTTCGCCATGCCAATTCGCCTTCGGATCTCAGTGTCACACTTATCGCCTTAATGAATTTAAGCGTAATATGTGGTGCAGTGGATATCAGTTAAAAACGACAAATTAAAGAGCCGAGTTTGGATTCCAGTCAATCCTTTGCCTTCACTTACACACAAATATCCATTAGAAATGTATTAATCAGTTGCTTCTTCCCCCAGCTATGAGTAAAATAACAGACCTATACCCGACTCTTTCCTCCACTTATTGGGTTCTATAGCCTTGGTTGGCAACCAGTCTACCGCAGAAAGTAATGGCAACCTACTGCAGGATAATCTTCTGCCAAGTCAGTCATCTCTCTTTTGAGACATGATCGCCCAAAGTGGAGTTAATAAAATAAAATATGGTTAGCTCATTATAAAAAAAAATTACGCAAAAATGAAAATAATACTAAGATCTCATTTTAACAGAGATATTTAGCAAAATTATACTAAAATATCTGAAAATACCAGAATAAATTCCTAAAACCAGCATTATAATATTAATTATAATCAACTTACTATGAATAATAATAATAATAATAAAAGTTTCTGTAATTGTCATCACCCTAACGTATGTCCTTTGCAAAATAAATGCCTTACAAACTCCAATGTATACCAAGCTACTATCTCAACTACTGGAAATCCTAATCTTACCAAATATTATATCGGATGTACTAAGAATAATTTTAAGTCTCAGTTTTACCACCATAACTTATCTTTCAATCATAAAGTATATAGTAATTTTACTTCTCTCCCTAAATACCACTGGCAATTGAAAGATGAAAATAAAACGCTTACAGTTAAATGGAAAATATTAACTAAAGCTAGAACATGTCAATCGTTACATGAAATATGTTTCCTTTGCTTACAAGATCAAATCAATATGATAAAATTCTCCAAATCTGACTTATTGAACCAACGTAATGAGATCACTAATTTTTGCCAACATAGAATTTTCCATGTCCTTAAATATATCTGAAAGTATCAATTTTTTCTAAATATTTTCATTATTTGCTCATTTTATAACTTAAAAATAATACCTTATTAAGCAGTCAGTTTTTAATTACTATTTTTCTTTTATTTGTACTTTTTTAATCGTATCACTCCGAGCAAGGCGGTAGCGCCACTGATGTGCAGGGGGCTACGTAATAGTGAAAAGATTGGAAAAGTGAAAGCCGGAAACCACATCCTAAACAGGGAACAAGGGATGAGCCTCTTAACCTGTTCAATAGACGTGGGTGGAGTGTGAAACGGGCGATAGATAGATCTATCTGCTCCAATTGAAAAAAAAAAGGTGAGAAGATTGGAAAAAAGAAAGCCGGAAACCACATCCTAAACAGGAAACAAGGGATGAGCCTCTTAACCTGTTCAATAGACGTGGGTGGAGTGTGAACCGGGCGATAGATAGATCTATATAATCTCCTTAAAGATTTATCTTAATTTATATTTTAAGTTTAATTTTGATTTTTATATATATTTTGTACATTATTATTTTTTTATGCTGGGTTTGATTTATTATTTACTTTATATTATTTTATTTTATCTTTTCCAACGTTTCGATTTTTCTTTGCTAGTCTTTCGATTTTCTTTCTTTTCTTTGCTAGTCTATTCTTTCGCTTTTCTTTCTCTTCTCTCTTGTCTCTTCTCTCTTTTTTCTTTTTTCTTTTTATTTATTTTTTCCTTCTTTATTTGTTTCTCTTTTTTTGCCGGTTTAAAATTTTTTGACATGCCTGGATTCGGGGGCAAAACATTGAAATACTTCTGCCTATGGGTCATACACACACTCTTCTTTAAAATGTTATAAGCTCCCACCCCACTTAATACACCTCATTGGATGACCACTTTATTCTTATTTTTTTATGTATTTATTTTTAATTTTTTTTAATCTCCTTATTTATATATATTACCAAATAAATTAACCATATTTTTCTGTCTGATGATGGTGTTTTAACACCGAAACTTTATAGCTATTGATTTGCAGTATGCTATTATTATTTTTAATTTTTTTATAATTGTGTCACCCCAAGCAAGGCATTTTACTGCCACCGTTGTGCAGGGGGTTACATAGGAGGAATGTTATGAGAAGGAGTGAGAGGTTGCAGGGAGTGTCAGGAAGAGAGTAGGAGAAGGAAGAGATGAGAGTGGGGTGGACGGAGAAAAAAGCATGGAAGAGAGGATGTAAGTTAGTGAGACAGGAGATGACTATTGACTTTACATTTAAATTACTGGAGGTTATAGTTATTGGGAAAGCAAGCATGCGGAAGGGAATTCCACAGGCGGGAAGTGCGAGAAAAGAAGCTAATGGAGCAGAATTTGCCTTTACAATTTATTGGGTTCACAGTAAAAGGGTGGGACCTAGATGCTGATCTTGTGGCTCGAGAAAATTCATATATAGAGGATACCAGTGAGTTAAGTTAATCGGAGCTGAAGCCGTGAAAGTATTTGTAGAAGAGACACAGGGAAGCCGCACTGCGTGGTGAGAAAGTGACGGCATCCCAGCTGCCAAGTCGGGGTCGATCACATTACAGATCCTCCGCTGGATTTGGTCGAGGACACCTAGGTGTCGCAGGAGCACCCGACCAAATATGGCAGCAATATTCAATGCACGGGTGGATGGTAGATTTGTATATGTACAGGATTGTTTCAGACGGGAAAACTTCCTGGCACTACACAGAAAACCGACTTTCTTAGCAACGGATAATATATATATATATTAGTTGGGATAAATATAGACGAAATATGGATCAGAATCCGTGAGTATGAGAAGAGGAAAAACAGATAAGAAACTTTTATCAATTAAACATTTTTCACTTTCATTAAAGCTTCACTAAGGAATTAAATGTGAAGAAAGTAATTCTGATATTATTTTAAATTTCTGCTATTTGAAATGTGTTAATGAAACGCAACAAATCATATGCACTCGAATAACCAACGTAAATCGAACGACACATATCTCCCAGCAATGGGTTAATTAGTAAAACTTGTTTCACTAAAACCATTATTATCTCTTTAAAAAAAAATGGGGGAAAATCTTTACAATTTAAAAATATTTTGAATAATCCGAGAAGCTTAAATGTTATTTCTCTGTCGAAACATCGTAGAATACAAGCATATATGAATTCGTAATAACTAATTAGTATTAACTAATTACGAATAATTAATTAGTAAAATAATAAAACTGTAACTTTTCAAGAATTGATTCGTTTTTTACGGCTTATCACCCATTTGCAGTTTTGGGTGGCGGGGGAGATATTGTTGGTTTAGTGATGCAGGTTCTACTCATTAACCCATAGCTGGGGGTAGAAGAGGTGACTTCTTACCTAATCAGAATTCGATCAACAAACAAGAAATTATAATGCGGATATAAAGTGGGGGGGGGACATTGTATAATACTATCAATATATAAACCAATCCCTCATTTGTGGCAATGGCAGTTTATCTACAGATATATTCTGTTCCTGGGTATGACGGTAAACTGCATCCGGCAGCAAGGTCTCTGATTGGGAGATTGTGAGGAGCATGGAACCACCTCTTAATTGCTGTTGTTCTCAGGTCCACTCTGACCCGAGATGGTAGCACCTGTTAGGGTCCCATGTATGGGCAAACAGTTAACCCCTAAACTCGGGTCAGAACTCCATGGAAGTATACAAATAGACTTTTATAGAAATATACACATAAAAATTGACATTTATAGAAATATATACATAAAGATAGACATTTTATAGGAAAATGTACATTTTTAAAGGAAAAATGTTACTATCAAATAATACCAGCGATACCTTTTTTTTTTAAATATTACTATAGCACATTTTTGAAGGAACAAAATTATTACCAGTCATACATTTTTGAATACAAAACCATAAAACATTTTCAGTTTTCTATAATAAAAATAAATAAATAAATAAATTTGTCATCAAAATCTGACTAAATCAACCTTCTCACTATGACCAAGCGTTAAAACACATATCTTAAAACCCCACCTTTGTGGCATCAAATAACCTACAGAGGTGAATATGCCGTTAAACAAAACTCAAACGCAAACCTATATATTCGAGAGAATGTAAATAAATCTAAAAAAATAACTTGCTTGTGAAGCCAATCAGTGTTTCATTGACTGATTGATACCTTTTGTACGGCTTATCAACTAACAAAAAAATAAAATATCGATATAAAGTGGGTGACTTTTTCTATATTAAAATCAATATATAAACTGATTCCTCACTTTTGACCGCAGTAGGTTTTATAAATTTGTATTCCAAAGAAGGCAGACAAATTGAAAAGACATGCCCTTTGTAGCCGACTGATTAATTTATTTTCGACTATTCATTTTTTTGTTTTTGTTTTTGCAGTTTATTTAAATCCAGAATATTTTTGTAGCGGAGGGGATGAATAATGGTTTCGTGCTACAAGTCTTAATAATTTATCGATGGATAGGAGGAGAAGAGGTATGTTCATTCCTTTACAAAGGACATTTGTGTTTAAATAGATATAACTAATATAACTGGAGTTGAAACTCAGCTCTCCGATTAAACTTCTAATGCTATTATCTATTACACCAGCCGCACTTTCAAGCTTACAGAGCCTGTCATTATAAAACGGTCGGCCATAGGAAAATGGTAAGAGAATTATGCGGAGTTTAAGAAATTGTAATTAAATGTTATGTAATAAGAAAATCACAGGTTTTCATCGGGTACAGGCTTAGAGTACAAATCCCATAGAAAAAAATTGTGTAGGTATTGGATTGTAGTTGGGAAATAAAGTCTTTACCGAACCAAAAAAAAAATGTTTGCTCGGAAGAGCGAGGCTACTTCGGAAAGAACAACTAATTTATTTTCTTAAGTTAGAAAATAAACTTTTTCTCAGACGCAACCAAAAGAATATGCTGCTCAGAAGAGTAATAACAATTTGTTTTAGCTGTGGGCCTTGGATGATAACTGGAATATTTCTTCTATATCCACACCTGATAAATTTGTGCCGATAAATGCGAAATGAGGTTCTCGTGCAAGAACAATTACACCTGAATGAAGTATTTGTTTCTCAGGTGATTATGGATCTTGTTGGGGTTATATTAAGGTACAAATGTAGCAGGCTTTTATTTGAAACGGAACAGATGTCATGCAATATGGCTTCTTTGCTTTTTTATCAGTGACAAAAGAGTTGTTTCTATTTTAATGCATTTCGAAATCAATCAGTCAGTCATGCTTCTGTGAAATCTTTTTATCTATCTGTATAGGTGACGGATTTCACTATTTGTACAGATTCGAATACATTATCTAAATTTGTTTCTATCTATCTATCTATCTATCTATCTATCTATCTATCTATCTATCTATCTATCTATCTATGTTTATATATATATATATATATATATGTTTATATTTCGTTAAGTTCATTATCTATCTATCTATCTATCTATCTATCTATCTATCTATCTATATATATATATATATATATATTGTCATCCGCAGACAGATCTGTTTCGCTGTACCACAGCTCATCAGTATGGTTAGATTCCGATTGGATGTTTATATTTCGTTAAGTTTATCTATCTATCTATCTATCTATCTATCTATCTATCTATCTATCTATCTATCTATCTATCTATCTATCTATGTTTTTCTATATATATATGTTTATATTTCGTTAAGTTTATATCTATCTATAGATATATAGATATATTAAGATATATTAAGTTTATATAGATATAGATATATTTATATATATAGATATAGATATAGATATATTTATATAGATATAGATATAGATATATTTATATATATATAGATATATTAAGTTTATATCTATCTATCTATCTATAGAAATATCTATCTATCTATCTATCTATCTATCTATCTATCTATCTATATATATATATATATATGTTTATATTTCGTTAAGTTTATTATCTATCTATCTAACAATCTATCTATCTATCTATCTATCTATGTAAATATTTTTCATATTTATATATATATATATATATATATATAGAGAGAGAGAGAGACAGAAAAATCGAAGAGCCAACAAACTGACCTAGGTTTCACCCTGAGAGCTTTAGTGTTAGGATTTTCGTCTTGAGTTTTTTTTTCTTTCCTACGAGTATTTGACTTTTTGTTCATGTACTTCGTTTGTTTCTTTTTTTACTTCCCCTCCTTTTAGCTCCGAGTCCGTTCTCGGTGTGTTTCTCAAGACAAACTTAATTATAGTATAAAAATTACTAGTATTAGCAAAATTATTTTTGTTACTATTAATATTGTTGTTATTATTATTAATGTTATATATATATATATATATATATATATATATATATATATATATATATATATATATATCAGTAAGTTAATGTCTATGTTCATATCTATATACTTATCTATCTAAATAAGTTAATTGCTATCTATGAATCTAAGTATGATCAAAACTATCAATCTTTCATTATGTTCATTATCTATCTATTTATCTATCTAAATATTTTATAGCTATCCATCTAAATATTATTCATATTTATCTATGTATGTATGTACGTATATATATATATATATATATATATATCACAAAGTTAATATCTATGTTCATATCTATATACTTATCTATCTAAATAAGCTAATTGTTATCTATGTATCTAAATATGATCACATCTATCTATCTATCTATCTATCTATCTATCTATCTATCTATCTATCTATCTATTTTGTTGTCTATTCCATTCGAACTGTAACTATATGTTTATTGTGTGTGCGTCTGTCTAAAACTTTTTCTACGTCTCTTCTCTTATTCCATATGACATACGCACTCACATGTGTGTTTTAAAAGAAAACTTTACATATTGACGAATTGAATATTTCCTTTTCACCGAAAACAGACAAACGCTTCTCAACACACGACATCCACTTCAACCCCTACCATTTATCTAATTCTCCTCGATCTTTCTCTCTCTCTCTCTCTCGTTCCCTCTCTCTCTCTCTCTCTCTCTCTCTTTCTTTCCCTCTATATTCGCTTAAAAGTCTTCATGTACTGGATTCCGGATCGATACTGTCAAATATCACGTTGCTCTGACGACCAGCTTAATGGCCTGTTGCAAGTCTGCCTCGCGTGCAGTTGAAAAAGGCGAAATGTAAAATTATCCTCTGTCTGTCTGTCTGTCTGTCTGTGAGCAGAATTACACACACTTTCTTTCTCTCTCTCTCTCTGCTGATTGCTAGCAATACCGGCATGTAGAAAATTCTGCAGAGCTTCTGGCTGCCTGATGCTGTTTATTTCTGCAAGTGAAAGCATTGCATCTGATACGACGCGCAATAGCCACGCTTGCTTTTCTATTTCAGAAAATACTCTGTGAATGCTAAACATTTTAAATTGAATACGTACAACGTATGTCGATCTCAAGAAGTACATGGATGGCAGATCATAGCCCTCTCCGATATCTTGTACCTTAAACCTCTAAGCAATTCTAATAAGTAACAGAACTAAGGAAGTAATTTGACGAGGGCATTAATAAACTGACTGAGCCACGATGGGGGTTAAAGCAAAGAAGGAGGCAAAAAATACAAGAATATAAGCCTTTGTGCACATTAATTGAAACAACAAATTTAGTGATTTTTGTTTTTTTATAATCGTGTCGCCACAAGCAAGGCATTTTACTGCCACTGTTAAACAGGGGGTTACATAGGAGGAAAGTTATGAGAAAGAGTGACAGGTTAAAGGGGGTAAGAGAAGGATGAGAATACTGGTAAGTTTTCTTTGTATAACCAAATCGTCCCAGGCAATATATTTTACTACCACTGTTTTGCTAGGGATCACATAGGAGAAAAGTTATGAGAAAGAGTGACAGGTTATAGGGATGTTAGGAAGTGGGTAAGAGAAGGATGAGAGTACTGATGAGTTTTCATTGTATAACAATGTCGCTCCAAGCAAGACATTTCTGCCACTGTTTTGCAGGGGGGTTACATAGGAGAAAATTTATGAGAAAGAGTGACAGGTTATAGGGGTGTCAGGAAAAGGGTAAGAGAAGGATGAGAATAGTAATGAGGTTTTTTTTTCTATAACCATATCGCTCCAAGCAAGACATTGCTGCCACTGTTTTGCAAGGGGGGGTTACATAGGAGGAAATTTATGAGAAAGAGTGACAGGTTATAGTGGGTGTCAGGAAGTGGGTAGGAGAAGGATGAAAATACTAATGAAAGTTGAGTGGATGAAGAAAGGATCATGAGAGAGAGAGGAGGATGCAAGTTAGTGAGATAAGAGATGACTACTGACTTTACATTAAAATCTTTTAAGATTGTAGCTGTCGGGAAAGCAAGGAAACCCGAAGGGAATCCCACATGCGGGAAGTGCGAGAAAAGAAGCTGATGGAGTAGAATTTACGTTTACAATTTATTGGCTTCACAGTAAAAAAGTGGGACCTAGTTTCTAATCTTGTGGCTCGAGTAAATTCATGTATGGTGGGGACCAGTAATCTATGTGCAGAAGCCATGAAAGTATCTGCAGAAGAGACACATGGAAGCCACGTTGTGCCGGTGAGAAAGTAATTGTATCCGAGCTGCCAAGTCGGGATCGATAACATTACAAATTCTCCGTTGGATTTTCTCAAGGACCCCTAGGTGGATAGCAGGATCACCCGACCGGATATGGCAGCAGTGTTCAATGCACGGGCGGATGGTAGATTTCTATATACATTATTATATTGTTCTCATCGTTGTTGCTATTTGCACAACGTTTCGACCGTTGTACGCTCCAGCGTTCTTCGGGTACTTGGAATTTCGAACCGAGCCCTTTATTATAATCAATGGGGTATATGAGTTCTATTTCTTGCGTAAAGCTTCGATTGGAAAGACACATGGCCTAGTGAATATAGACGTTGGTTAGTTCCTGATTTGACTCTTTTTTGACGGTATGGGTGCACTTGCATTAAATATTTATTGTGCGTACATATCATATTTGTATTAACAATTAAAACATAAGTTTATTAATCGATGAAATAAAGTTAATAAACCGCATTCAATTTGCATAGCCTCGTTCCCAATAGCAGCTACAGATGACGTCACGCTAGACAACCTTCTATGTTCCAAAAGAATACCAGGAAGCAGACAAAGGAATTAGAACTACCAAAGAGACACACCGCATCGTTTCTTGATAGCGGCTGGAAAGTCGAAAATACTTGAACAAAATTAACAAAATATGAACTTCGGGTCTTTAATGTACAAATTCGAACATAATGTTTAACATCTTATCCAAAAGATAGCAAGAATGAACTTGATAGATTGATTTTTTTACGGTCTGTCAACCCTTTGTGGGTTACGTAAAACTCAAAAATATGTTTGGTTCTAGGGAGTTGCTCAAGTAGAGATACGCCTCCGCATAATGTAGTTTCTCTAAGATTGAACAACAACGGATTTTGCTCAGCACAATTTGAGCGTACGTACAAGATAGCAATGGGTATTATATATATATATATATATATATATATATATATATATATATAGTGTATCGATGCAGCAGCTAATTTTCTAAATATATACTGTTAAATATAAGAGACAATGTATGTCTACTATGTTTAATCATGAGCCGTTCTAAACATCGTATTTTGGCTTTAAATTCAGGTGAAAATAAAGACAAAAATCCTCCAACATTTGGATAATTTTTTATTAAGTTGATTCTAAGCTTTCGGCTCACATGAGCTATCTTCATGTAGGTAATATCAGATAGATTTTAGTCAACAATACAATAATCTTCACTCATGCACACAGTAAAAAGAACCTTCAGATACTGGAGGCCATCTACATTAAATCCAAACAACCCACACTTAATAAAATCACGTTTAAATCTGGTCATAACACATTCCATTGCATTTGAATATATATGGTTCTGTTATCATTTCGAGCTCACACGCGGTGTGACGTCATAGAACCACATTACAAATTTATGAACTGCGTTTGCTATTTTTGATATCTGTCATTGTTACTTAGCAAAGTTTTATGTCAAGACAAGATAAAATCGTCGCTGATGGTGGATTTTTTATGTTACCGTTCTTGTAACGTCTCTTTTTAGAACGGCTCATGATTAAACATAATAGACATTCATTGCCTCTTATATTTAACAGTATATGTTTTTAAATATATATATATATATATATATATATATATATATATATATATAGCATTGTGCAAAATTATTAGGACAAGAACTATTTTATCTTTTGTGAGGCATATTGACAGAAAATAAACAATTTAATTAAAGTAATTTCATTTGATTTCCTCAACAAATGCTTTAAGAAGAAAAAAATACTTGTCACAAAATAAATGTAATATTTAGTATCATAGTCTTTTGCTTTGATCAGAATTCTTCATTCTGTCAGGCATTGAAATTACAAGTTTCTTCAATGTATCAAATGGTAACTTCTGCCAAGCAGCTGGTATTTATTCCCAAAATGTGTCTTGCAAATAACATTAGATTTATCAATTCTAGAGGGGGGGGGAATAAGAAAAAAGTCAGTCATATCCAAGGATAATAGAATAATGAGTAGTTTCAAAATAACTTGTTTAATAGAAAATAGGAAAAATTAAATATAATTTCTTTTTAATACATTTCCTTTACACCTAATTTTAAACAATCAATATTTATTAGCAATTTACTTGGCTTTTCACCCTGTATTTGAATTTCATTGATGTTTTTAGGAAAATCACCTCTGTCCTTATACTTTTGCACACTACAGGTTAGTTAGGACAGGGGTAATTTAAACTTTATTTTGATGTTTTATAGAAGATAAAATAGTTCTTGTTGTAATTGCACAAAACTATATATATATATATATATATATATATATATATATATATATATATATACTACACACTGATTAGTGGAGGGCCGAAGCTGTGTACGAAACTCTGGAGTCGGTAACATCAATCAGCTAAGTAATAAATCTTTAATTTATATTAATTCTATCTATCTATCTATCTATCTATCTATCTATCTATCTATCTATCAAAACAAATTGGAAAGGTTTCCAAATTTAACATATTTCACTTTTATAAAAAGTTTCGTCAGAAAATGATATATGGTAACAAAAATGAAGTGTTGAAGCAAAAACGGCCCCAAATCTGCATGAAGAGAATCTCCAAACATAAAATATTTTGTTCAAAAAATTTAAATAATTGTTTAAATCACTGAGGCTGAAGGAAATATTAGTCGAAAATGAATATTATTAAAGCTTATTTTTTTCACTTGCATCTCTGTTGGTGACATTTTATGCTTCTTCGTGTAAAATGGTTCTTTTCTCCAAGACAGTCTGAAAAATGTGCATTTTCTTTGCAAAAAAGTTCTTGTAATCAGCAGCTTCGGTTTTTCTACAACTTTTTATTATTATTTCTTAATATAAAGAAGTTTATGCTTCTTTGTTCTCGTATAACGTATGCGTACGTTAATATGGCGGTAAAATGGAGACGATTAGTGATAAGGCGTTATCATGTCTGCTTTTCTTTTCTACTCTTGAATTTATAACTTTTTCTTTCCATGTAGAACCTACGTGTATATATATATATGCGTGTGTGTGTGGAAATTATATGTACATCTATATATATATATATATATATGCACTAAGCATCATCACAATTCAACAATATATATATATATATATATATATATATATGAATCTCTGAATTGCTGGAATCTCTTGACGACTGAATCTCTTGACGACTCGAGGATCTATTTAAGTAGCTCCAGAGTCTAGATCCTGAAAATAATATCAACCAGCTAAGTGACACACACACACACACACACACACACACACACACACACACACATATACATATATATATATATATATATATATATATATATATATAGGAGTAATACAAATATATATATAAAGAGAGCGAGAGTGAGAGAGAGAAGAATAGCGATAGAAAGAAAGAGATAGATGTATGTGTTCTTGTGTGTGTGTGTGTGAAACTCTAAATACTCTTTTAAATAGTTGTCATTTACTAATCTACACGAAGTTTGAGACAATACTGGACGCATAGAGCACTACTGAAGATTCTATTTGTACAGTCTTCTGACAATGTAATTGTTGCACTGGACGCCACCAGTTGATTTTCCTTTTGATTCCTTTAAAATGAATACTAGATTGGCCGAAATCAGGAATACTGGATTGGCCGAAATCATGAATACGGGATTGGCCGAAATCTTGAATACGGTGTTGGCCGAAATCATGAATAAGGGATTGACTGAAAAAACATGAATACTGGATTGGCCAAAAACATGTATACGGAATTGGCCGAAATCATGAATACGGGTTTGGCCGTAATCATGAATACGGGATTGACCAAAAACATGAATACTGGATTGGCCAAAAACGTGTATACGGGATTGGCCAAAAACATGAATACTGTATTGGCCGAAATCATGAATACGGGATTGGCCGAAAATATGAATACTGGATTGGCAGAAAAACATGAATATTGTATTGGCCGAAAACATGAATACTGGATTGGCAGAGAACATGAATACTTTGATTGGCCGAAATCATGAATACGGGATTGGCCGAAATCATGAATACTGGATGGTCCGAAAACATGAATACTGGATTTGCCGAACTCATGAATACAAGATTGACCGAAATCATGAATATTGGATTGGCCGAAATCATGAATTCGGAATTGACCAAAATCATGAATAAAGGGATTGGCCGAATTCCCTTATGGCAATATTCACTAAGATCATTTTAAACTCCCTTAATCTTTATAAAAAAAAATCAGTAAAAACTTCAAAACTGGACAAACTTCCTCGTTCGTCCTATTAAATAAAACAGATTATCTCAAAAACGTCTACACATTTTTTCAGTCTTTAGCTCAAATGAGCTTGCTTTCTTTAAAAATTTAAACGTTAGAGTATAAAATGTCTTCCTACCTTTAAAGAATGAACGTTTTTCCTGAAATGTGACTGGCAGTACGAAAATGCAGTTCAAAATTATAAATGCTCTATCGGAGAACGTTTCAGACAGATCCACCCACGTGGTTTACAATTTCACGAGATAATTCTTAAGCTCAGGATACTGTAGACGGTATGCAGTCTTGACCATCACGGGTATCAACCACCACCTTCTGTGAAGTAAGAAAGTGTGATGAAAAATCTTCACAGAATTCCAAGAAAGCTATCGAAATGTTGACTGCTGCTTGTTTTTTCATTGCATCGCTTTGTCAGCAACGTCTAGATCATAAAAACATGCAGATGAAAAATCATAAGATGTCTCCATATCAGTTAATTAAGTGTCGTGCGAGATACACGTTTGGGTGATCATGTCTCGAAAAAGACATGACAGAGTTGGCAGAATATTTTCCCGCAGTAGGTTGCTATTACTTTCTGCGGTAGACTGGTTGCCAACCAAGGTATAGAACCGAACCTGTTCTGCCATTTAACCCATAACTGGAGGGATGAAATAGGAATTAATAAACATTTCCCAAGGGTATTGCCCATAAGTGAATGCAATGAATTCAACTGGATATCTCAGGTCACATCCGTCTTCATATCAGTCAGTTAAGTGCCATACGTGCTACACGCTCGGGCGATCATGTCTCGAAACAGACATGACTGACTGAGCAGAAGATTATCCCGCAGTAGGTTGCCATTGCTTTCTGCGGTAGACTGGTTGACGACCAATGCTATAGAACCCAATCTGTCTTGTTATTTAACCCATAACTGGAAGGAATAGACGGATTAATACCTTTCCTAAGGGTATTTGCGCGTAAGTGAATGCAAGGAATTCAACTGGAATTCGAACTCGGCTCCCCGATTTCTCGTTTCGAGCCGATATCCAATGCACCACAACGCACATCCGCTACATTACTTGTTCTATATTCTGCGTCTCTTCAGGAAATCAGCGATCATGGCTCTTCTCACCTTTATACTTCGTTTGGTTCTTTGGTTTGGACCCTACCCATATTCGCTGCTCTCTCTCTCTCTCTCTCTCTCCGATATCCACTGCGCCACAACGCTCATCCCCGTCTTCATATACATTATTTAAATTAGATATAGTTATTTTTACTTGCTTGAATTACTTCCTGAGAATCTTATAAATGTGTATATTTTTTTACGTGTTAGTTTGATTAAAACAGTGTGTAAAACTTAGGCTCAGTTGTGTAATAGATTATATAATACTTATGACAGAATGAGTAGTAACTTGTGTAATACTTCGGCTAGGTTGATTAAGATATTATATAAGACTTAAGTTAAGATTCATGTGTTGCGTACCCCACATTAGAATGGATCAGTCTAGTCTCCCTGAAAGTAAAACTCTCCGCCTCCTCGGGATAACTCTCACAACAGACCTTAAGTGGAATCCGCAGACAAATCCGCTGCTAAGAAGGTCGGTTCTCTGTGCAATGCCAGGAAGCTTTTCCCATCTGAAACAATTCTGCACATATACAAATCTACCATCCGCCCGAGCATTGAATACTGCTGCCATATCTGGTCGAGTGCTCCTGCTATCCACCTAGGTGTCCTTGACAAAATCCAGCGAAGAATCTGTAATATGATCGATCCCGACTTGACAGCTCGGATACAGTCCTTTTCTCAGAGGCGCAGTGTGGCTTCCCTGTGTCTATTCTATATATACTTTCACGGCTTCTGCTCAGATGAACTTAGCTCACTGGTACCCACTATACATGAATTTACATGAGCAAAAAGATTATTAACTAGGTCCCACCCTTTTACTGTGAAACCAATAAATTGTAAACGCAAATTCTATTCCATCATCGTCTTCTCTATGCACTTCTCGCCTGTGGAAATCCTTTCCGTATACTTACTTCCCCGACAGCTATAATCTCCAAGAATTTAAACCTAAAGTCAATAGTCATCTTCTATCTCACTAACTTTCATCCTCTCTCTCTCTCTTCCTCTCTCTCTTTCTCCGTTCACTCCACTTTCATCAGTATTCTCATTCTTCTCCTGCCCACTTCCTGACACCCCCTGTAACCTGTTACTCTTTCTCATAACTTACCTCCTATGTAACCACCTGCTCAACAGTGGCAGTAAAATGCCTTGCTTAAGACGATATGGTTATTAAAAAAAATTCTATGCATTTATATTCCAGAGAATGTAAATAAATCTAAAAGACATGCATGTGTATTTAATCAGTATTTCATTGACTGATTGATTCGTTTTTTTACGGCTTATCCACAGACAAGAACTTATTATGTAAATATAAAGTGGGGGATTAATTTTATATTACAAGCAATATATAATTTTATCCCTCACTTTATAGCCACAGTCATCCTCCTTTTACCTTCTTCTTGACACCCCTATAATCTGTCACTCTTTCTCATAACTTTCCTCCTATGTAACCCCCTGCACAACAGTGGCAGTCAAATTCCTTGCTTGGGGCGATATGATTATAAAAAAATCTATCTATCTATCTATCTATCTATCTATCTTTAATTGTAAAGTCAATTGTCATCTCCTATCTCTGACTTGCATCGTCTCTCTCGTACTCTTTTCTCCGTCCACTCCACCTCATCAGTATGCTCATCCTTCTCCTACCCACTTCCTGACACCCTCTATAACCTGTCACACTTTCTCATAACTTTCCTCCTGCTCAACAGTGGCAGTAAAATGCCTTGCTTGGGGCGACACGATTATAAAAAAAAAATTAGATACGTTTACTTTACAGGGTGTGTCATACTTAAATAAATATTGATTAAAAAATTGTGTAATAAGGCTATGTTAATTAATACCCTGTATAATACTTAGGTTATGTTGATTAACACTTTATGTAATATTTAGTCAATGTTCACTCATCCACAGCATACTTAAGCTTGATGTCTACCTTGTGCAATATTTAGCCAAGATTGACTACTTCATTGTGTAATACCTTGGTTAGATTGAGTAATGCATTGTGCAATATGTCTATTATACTGATTAATACATTGTGTAATACTTAGGCTATATTGATTAATACCTTGTTTAATATTTAGACTAGGTTTAATAATATATTGTTTAATAGGTTAGGTTAATTTTATATAATCTTTTGTATCGCTTTTGTCAAGTATTTGTAGATAATTGCTCAACAAATTCATTTATTTTCCGCTCATTCTACAACTACGACATTAAATAAATTTTACGATTTTTTTTATATTAAACCGTTTTAATGTTAAAAAAAAACATTTTGAAGTTAAAAAAAAATCATCTCTTTCTCATCTTCCCACGTGATCTTCCTTTCACTTAATTTTTCCTTTTTTCGCTTCAGTATTCAACATTTTTGAAGATCTGATTCTAAATTTCTAGCTTGTTCTTATAATTCAGAGAATGTCATTCAGTTCCTCTCTAATGCTAAGCAGGAAGCAGTTCGTTTGTTATATAATACAATTGTCACAGACTTCGAAATAATAAAGCATGAAGCAGTGAGGGATATGAAGTAATTAAGATGTTATTCTTCAATGAATATCAACCCATTGCCAGGGACAGAGGAACATTATAACGCAGCGGAATCGTCTTGTCGGCTTCATAGAATTGGTCACATGAAGATAGATATAATGATATTTCGTTGGAACAAAATGAGAGAGCAAACTGAAGCATACGAAGCCCGCCATTATTAATTGTCTTTCTCACTCAAAACGGAAACATTTTTAAACATTGAAAATTCATAAGAGTTAGTCAGTGTCATACGTAATACACGCATTGGCGATCAAGTCTCGTAAAAGACACGCTAGGTTGGCATTACTTTCTGCAGTAGACTGGTTACCAACCAAGGCTATAGAACACAATCTGTCTTGTTTATTAACCCAAAGCTGGAGGGAGAGCTAAATTAACACCTTTCTCAAGGGTATTTGCGCGTAAGTGAATGCAACGAATTTAACTGGAATTCGAACTCTGATTTCTGATTTCTCGTTCCAAACTGATATCCAGTTTACCACAATACTCATCCATGAGGACAATATGGATAAATAGTAATAATAATAAAAAATAATAACAATTAGAATTTTTTCAATTAAAATAATGGCCTTGCTTATAGGGACAAATGTTGACTACTAACTTTACTCCTTAATATATATATATATATATATATATATATATATATATATATATATATATAGTAATAATTATAAAAAAAATAATAATAACTAGCCATTCTTCAACGAAAATAATGCTCTTGCTTATAGGGCGGGAAATATTGAAAATACCCTTAGGTAGGGGACAAATGTTGACTACTAACATTACTGTTCAATATATATAATTTATATATATAAAGATTGAGAAAGTAAGGAGACAATGTTTAAGATTTGATTTGGAGTTATGAAACATTTGTGTTCATTTAGAATTCATTTTGTGTTTCTACTGCTTCTTGAACAGACATTATTTAGTTTGATTAAATATGTTAAAATATTAAGGCTTCTGTTGTATTTCTACTTATATAAAGAATGCCAGAAACCATATTGGTGAAAAATGGTTTCGTATTTTGAATGAAACCTGGTTGAATATTTTCCCAGAAAATATAGCAAATTTAATAAATTCTATATCTGAAAGCAAAAATTAAAAATCTTCTGATAAAAGCAACATCTTTGTTTTCAGGTGTGCAAAAAAAAAAAAATTAGTAAATTAATAAGAACGAGTAGAACTCTTCGACGAAGTTTCGCAAAAATATTCCCAGTTTCAGTCCGCGATCTCGCCGTTCTTCTGTCCGAATAACATGCTCAATCTCCGTGTAGCTTACGATCAACCGCCTGCCGCCGATATTCGTTTCCCTGCGAATTTTAACAACTCTTAGTGATTTGCTTCCTCAAGAGCGGACGTGTCAATACTCATCTACTAATCACTGGACTCTAACTCTCTCCCCACCCCCGTATAACCTTCCCTTTCTCTCCAGCTATGTATCTGTCATCGCACCTGCTTTCTCAGCTTTCTATTGTTCCTTTCTAACTAGTTTGTACTCCTCACTCTTTTCTAATTAATCTTTTTACATTTATGTAGCCCCCTGCACATCAGTGGCTTTTCCGCCTTGCTCGGGGTGAAATAATTTAAAAAAAAAATAACGGGTTTGTTGCTAAAATCACTCTTATAATAAAAAAAGAGAAAAATTCCATAAGCACCACCGATACCGAACATTTTAATTTTAATTTTTTCATCAGGTGCATTCAACGTTCAAACTTGACGTATCTCATTCAGCTTCTTATGACATTTATCGTTGTTGTTGTTGTTGTTGTTGTTTTCGAATTATCTCACATTTCATAAGCATTAATATTGTGTGAACGCTATAATTAATTGGATCAGCCAATGTATCTCCTTTCCTCACAAATTTGTTGGCCTAAATTTTCATCTAAGAAGATAATCCTACTGACAGAATAGGGTCACTATATGCAAAATGTAAATGTATTACGAATGATTTCAAGAGCAAAAATCATTGAAAATCAGGAAAATGGGAATTGTTTGATCAGGAATTAATGCAATACATACAAATGTTGGACATATGAAAAAATATTTTAAAAGTCGGTTTCACCCCACGCAAGGCAGAAAATCCACTAAGACACAAAGAGTGTGAAAGAATTAGAAACAGAAACATTAATGATGAACAGGAATAGAAAAAAATAATCAAGAGGACAGCAGATGGCTTTGTTTTATAATCATATCACCCCAAGCAAGGCATTTTACTGCCACTGTTTTGCAAGGGTTACATAAGAAGAAAGTTATAAAAAAGAGTGAAAGGTTATAGGGGTGTCAGGAAGTGGGTAAGAGAAGGATGAGAATACTGATGAGAGTGGAGTGGACGGAGAAAAGTGCATGAGAGAGAGGATGCAAGTTAGTGAGATAAAAATAAATATTTTTATAAAAGCATGTCGCTTCAAGCAAGGCATTTTACTGCCACTGTTGAGCAGGGAGTTACATAAAAGGAACGTTATGAGAAGAGTGACAGGTTATAGGAAGTGTCCGGAAGCGGGTAAGAGAAGGATGAGAATACTGATGAGAGTGGAGTAGACGGAGAAAAAAGCATGAGAGAGAGAGGGCGCAGGTTAGTGAAATAAGAGATGTCTATTGACTTTACATTCAAACTCGTAGAAATTGTAGCTGTCGAGGAAGCAATTAAACGGAATGGAATTCCACAGGCGGGAAGTGCGAGAAAAGAAACTATTGGAGTAGACTTTGCGTTTACATTTTATTGGTTTCACATTAAAATGGTGGGACCTTGTGTCTCGAGTAAATTCATGCATAAGGGACACCAGTGAGCTAAATTAATCGGAGTAGAAGCCGTGAAAGTACTTGGAGAAGAGACACAGGGAAGCAACATTGTGCCTGTGAAAAAGTGACAGTATCTGAGCTGCCAAGTTGGGATTGATCACATTACAGATTCTCCACTTGATTTTGTCAAGGACCCCTAATGGATAGCAGGAGCACCCGACCAGATATGGCAGCAGCATTCAATGCACGGGGAGATGCTAAGTCAGGATCGATCACATAACAGATTCTCCGTTGGATTTTGTCAAGAACCCCTAGATGGATAGCAGGAGCACCCGACCATATATGGCAGCAGCATTCAATGCACGGGCGGATGGTAGATTTGTATATGTGCATGATTGTTTCAGACGGAAATAACTTCCTGGTCCTGCACAGAGAACCAATATTTATAGCAGCGGATTTAGCTATGGACTCTATATAGTCATTCCACTTAGTATTTGTAGAAGTGACGCAGTGTAGCCTTGTAACGCCAGTAAGAATGTGACTGTATCTGAGCTGCCAAGTCGGGATCGATCGCATAAGAGATTTTTCGCTGGATTTTGTCAAGGACCCCTAGGTGGATATCTATTGAAATTACGTTTAAGTTTTTGAAGATTAAAGTTGGCTGGAATGCATGGAGCCGGAATGGAGTTCCGTAAGCGAGATGTGCGAGAAAAGAAACTGTAAGCATAGAATTTACGCAAGCCAACTCTGCTGTAATATCTCGAGGTCAGTCTGGTATTGTGCTTAAAGTCTATGTACCAAAGCGAAGAGCTCAACCGAACAGTTATCATGTAAGTTGGTTGGTTGTTTTGTTTTTATGGCATATCGACCTCGGCGGGTCATTTATTGCCAACTAAATCTTTACTTATTTATTGCTGGTAACACCTTTTTTTTCTTTCAACAATTTATTGTTTGTTTTTATATAAGTTTTGTGTCTAATAATACTTTTTTCTTTTCGAGTATCAAGATTCATTGGGATTTGTTTTTAAGGGCAGGGTCCCCAAGTCCTACCCTGTTATTTAACCCATAACTAGTAGGAAGGGACAGATTAATACCTTTCCCAAGGGTACCAGTGCTTAAGTGAATGCAGAGTATTCAACTGGAATTCGAACTCGGTCTCACCGTTTTCTCTTTCCGAGCCGATATCCACTGCACCACAACGCACATCCGTCACTAAACGCTTACAGCACCTGGTATTTCCAAGCGGTCACCCATCTTACTGACCAGTTTCAACGTTGCATAACTTCGGTGATCGAGCGAGAACCGGTGTATTCAACGTGATATGGCCGTAAGCCTATCATGTATGTATTTATAGAACAGGCACATAGCGGCACTCTTACGGCCATTCGCGTAATTGATTTTGGTGGGTAACACAGAACTACGGAGAAGATCACAGAAGTGTCTCCCTCGCTACTGTCGGATGCTAGGTCCGTCAAGCTCCATCTTGGTTAAACCAGCCCGACTGACTCTGCCTTGGTCATCTGGTTTTTTTGTTGTGATCGTGTCTGTTCCGCTATTAGGGTTTTTGAGAGTTAGTCGCGTTCAGTCTGCTCCTTCATCTTTGACCTTACCGGAAGAAGATTAAATCAAGCAATACTAAAAAGAAATAAACTTATTTCGTGTATATTGTAAAAATAAGCTGTCTCTTCCTGATGCTAGGTCCTGGGCATGACGGTAAACTGCATCCGTTAGTAAGGCTTCTGATTCGGAGGTTGTGAGGAGCATAAAAACACATTTTAATTGATGTTGTTCCCAGTTCAGAGTGGTAGCACTTGTTAGGTTCCCAGCTATGGGCAAACGGTTAACCCCCAAACTGGAATCAAAACACTATGAAAAGATAAAAGTACACTTTTATAGAAATATATATATTTTTGAAGGAAAATTATTACCAACAAATCATTTTTGAAGAAGAAATCATTACTTTAAAACATTTTTGAAGGAAAAAAGAATTATTCTCAACAAAACATTTTTGAATACAAAATTAGAGGACATCTTAAGTTTTTATGCAATAAAAAATTCTTTAAATTCTAAATCAATATTTTCACCATAACTGTACATTAAAACCCTTCCTTTGTGACATTAAATGACCTACTGAGGTTGATATGCCGTTAAACAAAACTCAAATTGTTTCTAATGTTAGGTATGAGTTTGTATTGCTTCAAAACTTTCATTTATCTTTGAGAAGATTTCCCACTATTCCATGTCATATAGGAAGTTTATCACTTCTCTATTCTTTGTCTCCAACGAAATTTTCCTGTCTCTCAATAATCTTCTTAGCATTCAGAATGCAACTTGGCTATGCCAATAGATCTTTAGATCTTAGTGTCCACTGTTAAAACACATACGAGGTTTATCACTTATATATTCTTTGTCTCCAACGAAATTTTCCTGTCTCTCAATAATTTTCTTAGCATTCAGAATGCATCTTGGCTAAGCCAATACGTTTTTAGATCTTAGTGTCCACTGTTAAAACACATACGAGGTTTATCACTTCTATATTCTTTGTTTCCAACGAAATCTTCCTGTCTCTCAATAATTTTCTTAGCATTCAGAATGCATCTTGGCTAAGCCAATACGTTTTTAGATCTTAGTGTCCACTGTTAAAACACATACGAGGTTTATCACTTCTATATTCTTTGTTTCCAACGAAATCTTCCTGTCTCTCAATAATTTTCTTAGCATTCAGAATGCATCTTGGCTAAGCAAATACGTCGTTAGATCTTAGTGTCCACTGTTAAAACACATACGAGGTTTATCACTTCTATATTCTTTGTTTCCAACGAAATCTTCCTGTCTCTCAATAATTTTCTTAGCATTCAGAATGCATCTTGGCTAAGCCAATACGTCGTTAGATCTTAGTGTCCACTGTTAAAACACATACGAGGTTTATCACTTATATATTCTTTGTCTCCAACGAAATTTTCCTGTCTCTCAATAATCTTCTTAGCATTCAGAATGCAACTTGGCTATGCCAATAGATCTTTAGATCTTAGTGTCCACTGTTAAAACACATACGAGGTTTATCACTTATATATTCTTTGTCTCCAACGAAATTTTCCTGTCTCTCAATAATTTTCTTAGCATTCAGAATGCATCTTGGCTAAGCCAATACGTTTTTAGATCTTAGTGTCCACTGTTAAAACACATACGAGGTTTATCACTTCTATATTCTTTGTTTCCAACGAAATCTTCCTGTCTCTCAATAATTTTCTTAGCATTCAGAATGCATCTTGGCTAAGCCAATACGTTTTTAGATCTTAGTGTCCACTGTTAAAACACATACGAGGTTTATCACTTATATATTCTTTGTGCCAACGAAATTTTCCTGTCTCTCAATAATCTCCTTAGAATTCAGAATGCATCTTGGCTAAGCCAATACGTTTTTAGATCTTAAACACATCCCAGGTTCATCACTTCTTTATTCTTAGTTTGTTAACGATTTCTACAGTGCAGTCATTGTCGATTCATATCTATATAATGTCTCTATTCTCTTCGTAAGAGGTGATGCATCTTAATCATTTGAGGAAAAAAAGAAAGATGTCTTATGCTAATGGACGTAAAGTTAGCACTTCACAAAACCATCACTAATGCAACATGGCATATTTAAAATAAAATGACATTACCACTTGTTTTCTGACCTGTTAAGTGATGCGCTCAACCAAATTTACTTACCCAATATCTTCTTCTCCTATATGTCTTGTCGTTTCAGGACGTAGGCGATCATCGCCTTCCACGTTTTCTTATCCCTGGTGGCTCTTAGCTCGCTTTCTCCTGTAACATCTCGCAACCTCATTTTGTCATCCACCTGCTCAGGCCCTTCAAATATGTTATCCGTTGCTTTCCTCTGTCTCTCTTTCCCTCTATCTGACCTGTGAGTATCAAGTTCTCCAAGCCCTCCTTCCTCATTGCATGTCCCAAAAAATTCAGTTGTCTCTTCCTGATACTCAATATTTATTTCCTTTTCGTTTCCATTCTTTCCAACACCTCGTCATTGCTCACATACTCGGTCTATGATATCCGAAGCATCCTTCTGAAGAACCACTTTTCAGCTGCTTCAAGTTTTCCCTTCATCTTTGTTGATATTGTCCAACAGTCACTGCCAAATTGAAGAACTGACTTCACATAGCAATCTTATACTATTTTCTTTGTTTCTAGTGAAAGTTTGTTGTGTCTTAATACTTTAATAAGTTTCTGGAAGGCGTCCTACGTCATGCTAATTCGCCTTTGGATCTCTGTGTCTCACTTTCCGTCTTCTCTTAGAACACTTCTCAGATATTTAAATTTTTGTACCTGCTTGATTTTAATATACTCCACTTATATTTGGCATTTTAGGTTGCTCTATTTGCTACGTTACGCATTCAAGAATGCCTATCCGACTTTCTACTCAGATATTGTCGTTCATCCGAGATAGATTTTTTTTTAATCATCTCACCCCAAGCAAGGCATTCCACTGCCACTATTGCGCATGGGGCTACATAGGGGAAGGTAAAGAGAAGGAGTGTTTAGACATAGGGAATATCAGGAGGAAGGTGACAGATGGGTAAGGATAGCGAGGATGAGGGTTGGGCAGATGGGAAGAGTGTTTGATAGAATGGGAGCAGGTTAGTGTGTTAGGAGGTGTCTATTGACCTTACATTTAAACTCCTGGAGGTTGTAGCCGTCGGGGAAGCAATCATTTGGAAGAGAATTCCACAGTCGGGTAATGCGAGGAAAGAAACTGTTGGAGTAGAAGTTACGGCTGCATTTTATCGGTTTCACTGTAAAAGGGTGGGATCTAGTTGCTAATCTATTATCTCATGCAAATTCGTATTTAGGGGGCACCAGTGATCTAAGTTCATCGGAGCAGAAGCCGTGGAAGTATTTATAGAAGATGAAGCGAGATACTAGATGCTCAGGTGCGTATAGTTCCTAGGTCCATAACCGGTCATGAGAAAGATCATAGTGAATAAAAGTAAAAGCCATGAATCACTAATTTGAAAACTTAGCTAAATCGGACGCCAAAATTTAAATTCAATGTCAGTCAGTTAGGTGGCATACGTGATACACGCTTTTGACGATCATGTCTCGAAAAAGACATGACTGACTGGGCAGAAGATTATCCCGCAGTATGTTGCCATTGCTTTCTGCGGTAGACTGGTTGTCAGCCAAAGCAACAGAACCCAATCTGTCCTATTATTTAACCCATAACTGGAGGGAAGAGACGGATTAATACTTTTCCCAAGGGTATTTGTGCGTAAGTAAATGCAATGAATTCAACTGGAATTCGAACTCAGCACCCCGATTTGTCGTTCGGAGTCGATATCCACTACACCTCCAATTCAATATACTGAGCGTCTATGTATTATTAACGTTTTGATGCAGACTATAGCCGGTTTTTTTCGTATTCTCTCATCGTATATACGATCGATTTCATCAATAAACCCGACATTTAGTACATTGCTTTTAGTCTTGTCTTTTAAACTTTTCAATATCTAAAACCAAAAAATTGTGGAATTAGAATCTTTTAAAATGTTACTCCTTCAGATATCAAAATTATTGGATTTGATATATTTTCTAAGAAAATATCCTACTAGGTTTCATTCAAAAGACGAAACAAAATTTTCTTGTAAGTTTTCTCGATATTTTTCTGTCTTGTAATTTTTGAAAGGACAATGTTTCTTGTTACTATAAAAAGTTATTTTTTAGTGTGTTTAGGTTGCTTTCTCTGTATTTATTTTCATAAACTGTGAAATTAAATACAGCCATCACTGACTGAGAAATTCCTACTTAGAAAAAAAAAATTCCAAAAGGAATCGAAACTGCGACACATTTTTCAATCAGGTTTTTGCAAAAGATTACCTCTATAGTGGGTTGCTTATCTATTCTTTTTTGTTAGTAGTGGAGAGTCTGTTCTAGTGAAGGGCAGTTGTATACTGTTGCAGGTTAACGGAATTTGGCCTTGTTGTAGATAGCCCACTATAAGTCATAAAGAAAGGTTATAAACCAAGAAAAGCAAATTGAGTTAAAAGATAACATTTTATCTATAACACATATCAATTAATGTTTTTACAATTGAAGTAATACATGAAGTATAGGTCCAACGGAGGTTAAAATATTCATGGCAATAAACTGGGAGCGTGTAAGTAAGGAATGTCTTTGATGTATTCACTCCTTAGGTCAGTAAGTAGTTTTTGAGGTAGGGAAGAAGGAAAGAGGTAAGGGAGGCGAGCGGAGTAAGCCGCTTGACTTAGGTCAAGGGGATACTGATTACTCACTTCTCTTCGAGTCGGTCTGCCTATATTCAAATGAAAATCATTTTCGCAACAATGAACTAACATTGCCTGATGACGAGGTAAAAATCTCAAAATATAAACTAAATTACATTTAAGTAAATATAAATTTAATTATATATATATATATATATATATATATATATATATATATATACGAGTGAATAAGGAACGAAGAAAAATTTACAACGTCCAAAACATTAATTTAAAACAGTGCCGAAGTTGATTTGCCATAAAAACAACTAACCAACCAACATCCTAATATTGAAATATAAGTTTTTATTTGTTATTTTTTTCCTAAAGCATCTTTTAAATTATTCAGATCTTTGAATAAAGTTTTTTTTTATTCTCAAAGACAAAACTAAACTAGATTGTCTGAGGTCTGTAGTGCAAGTAGGATAAAATATATTCAGTTAATTTTAGGCAGGAACTGAAATAGTCGTTAAAAAAATACGAACTATAAATTCAGACGAAAGATTCTTGAACATCTTATTTCTTACTTAGATATACTTGCACCAAAATCATGCGAATCTCTAGCGGGTTTTCATAGTTTTTTTCATAGTTCTTTTTATATTTTTTTTTATATTTCCGATCAGAACACCTGCCTAGAATTAGCACATAAACTCACACGCAGTTATAAACAAATTGCTATACGAAAACATGAAATGAAAGAATAAAACAAATTACATTACCAGACGTTGGCGAAGAGAGAACTTACCTGAAAATAGAAAGAAAAATTCTGATAATAATACTAATAATAATATATCTTAAGAAAGAAACGTAACGGCGAAATGCATACTTTTAGTTAAACAATTGTAATGATAAAACATTATTATTACATGGAAAAACATGCGCGCATGAAAAGTAATATTCTTAAGATTATATTAAACCTGGAAAAGAACAGAACAATTTATTAAAACTGGAAAAGTAAAGGACAAGATATTCTAGTGAAGTAAAAGAAAAGTTCGAATTCTACCGGAGGCCTCGTATTTTCCAAACAAAATCTTTCGATTATTCAGACCAGTACATATAAATGAATATACTGCTCAATTATAAAATAAAAAAGAACATCTACTCAAATAAAAGTATCCATTAAAAATAGTGTTGTTTAAACAAATAAATTATTACATGGAACAATGTGCGCGTGAAAAGTATTATTCTTAAGATTATATTAAACCTGGAAAAGAACAGAACAAGTTATTAAACCTGGAAAAGTAAAGGACAACCTATTTCAGTGAAGTAAAAAAATTTAAAAAAATCTTAATATATTGCCTTCAAATTTTATTTTTATTTGCAATATGTTAAGTAAAAAATCTCTTATTTTTACTTCACTAGAATATCTTGTCCTCTACTTTTCCAGTTTTATGAACTTGTCCTGTTCTTTTCCATGTTTAATACAATTTTAAGAATATACTTATCATGCGCGCATTTTTCCATATAATCTATTGTTTTTCCAGGATTTATTATTAATTTAATATAATTTTAAGAATATTAAAAAGAAAAACATTATATGCAGTTGATTAAAAGAAACTATAAAAAAATTGATTATTTATAATTAATTCTGATAATCAATTCTGATAAAAAGATAAGTGATGAGCAAAGTTTGATTGACAAAAATGATAAAAGTTATCATCAGAATTTAAATGTTGAAAACCGCATAGAAAATCTTAAACAGAAAAAAGTTATAGAAAATAACACTTAGTCACTTATGTGCTTATGTAGTTAGTCTCCCTTTTAGGACTGTACATATTTTGACGTATTTTTTTCTACTGAACCAAAATTCAGATGCTCTTTTTTTTTTTCAAAATGTAGCTAATGATGGGTTATATCCAACTTGGTAAACATTTTGATATTTGGTTGAGAACTTAATTATTAGTGAAGCTTGAAATCTACCTAGATTCACTCAATAATGGACTTAAGAATATATTCGACCACCGCAGTGGGTGAATGGTAAAATATTTACCGTTTCCGTACAGAAGACATTAAGAAATCATTGACGTAAAAGAGTTACTGTCCGTTGAAAGTTATAAAATATTGCGCTTAAAAAAGTTATTCATGAAATATATGTTTCTACGAACTGTTATTTTTCTAAAATAGAATTAATTAGTATTTCCTTGCTGATCTTTTGTTAAAGGTAATATGTAAAATCTTGATTAGATATTTTTTATTAGAATATCCCTTTTTATTTTAGCATCTGTTGAACGTATGTAAGTGATGTATCGTGTTTGTTATTTCGTAAAGATCTATATGTGCGTTGTGGTGCATTGGATATCGGCTCGGAACGAGAAATCGGGGAGCCGAGTTCGAATTCCAGCATACGAATTTCCCATACCCTTGGGAAAAGTATTAATCCGTCTTTTCCTTCTAGTTATGGGATAAATGACAGGACAGATTGGGATCTATAGCCTTGGTCGGCAACCAGTCTCCCGCAGAAAGCAATGGCAACCTACTGCGGGATAATCTTCTGCCCAGTCAGTCTTGGCTCTTTTGAGACATGATCGCCCAAGCGTGTATTACGTATGGCACTTAACTGACTGACTGTATTGTGGATTGAATTCATTTCCATGATTTTATATGTGTAAGCAGTCCAATTAACCGATCGAGAAGAAAAAGCGCCTCACAACAGATATCGTACGTGTATCCACGAAAGTATCTTTACGAATTTTACGACTGGAGCTATTATTTTGATGGAGAAATGAGTACAAGTTCGAATACTGTATTTTTATGTAGTAAGACGTCTTGTATCTGTCTATATACTGAGAGGAGGCATTGTAATTAATTACACAATTTACATTGTTCGGATTGTAGTCCTCATCTTTGTTGCCATATTTACCTTCAATGTCTGTATATATTTTGACGTAAGGTATTGTAATTATTTACACTATGTACAATGTTCGGATTGTGGTCCTCCACTTTGTTGTCATATTCACCTTCAAAGTCTAACTATATACCCGAGAAGAGGCATTGTAATTATTTACACTACTTATATTGTTTGGATTAAGATCCTCATCTTTGTAGCCATATTTACTTTCAATGTCTGTCTACATTTCTGAGATGAGGTATTGAAATTATTTATACTATTTATATTATTTGGATTGTTGTCCTCATCTTTGTTGCCATATTCACCATCAATGTCTGTCTGTATTTCTGAGATGGACTTTTGTAATTATTGACACTATTTAGTGGTCATCATTCTTTGTCGCCAGCCATTTTCACCTTTAAAGTTTGTCTACAAGTTTGAGATAAGCTAATGTAATTATTGACCTTATTTACATTGTTTGGATTGTGTTCCTAGTATTTGTTGCCATCTTCCCCTTTAATATCTGTCTACATTTCTTAGGTGAGGTATTGTAATTATTTAAACTATTTACGTTATTCGGATTGTTGTCCTTATCGTTGTTGCCATATACACCTTTGATGTTTGTTTATATTTTTAAAATGAGATATTGTAGTTCTTTACACTATTTACATTGTTCGAATTGTGATCCTAATACTTGTTGCCATATACACCTTCAATATCAGTTTATATTTCTTAGATGAGATGTTATAATTATTTACACTATTTACATTGTTCAGACTGTCGTCCTCATTTTTGTTGCAATATTCACATTCAATATTCGTCTATATTTTTGAGATCAGGTATTGTAATTATTAATTACACTATTTAAATTGTTCGGACTTTTGGCTTCGTCTTTGTTGTCATATTCACTTTCAATATCTTTCTATATTTCTGAGATATACAATTATTTAAACTATTTAAATTGTTAGCTTTGTGGTCCTTATCTTTGCTGCCATATACATTATCAATGTCTGCCTACATTTCTGAGATCATGAATTTTAATTATTTACATTTTAAAAATTTTCGGATTGTTGTCTTCGTCGATGTTGCTATATACACCTTCAGTATATGTCTATATTTCTTAGATCAGGTATTGTAATTATTTCCACTATTTACATTGTTCGTACTGTTGTCATCATCTTTGTTGCCATATTCACCTTCAATATCTGTCTATATTTCTTAGATCAGGTATTGTAATTATTTACACTATTTACATTGTTCGGACTGTTGTCCTCATCTTTGTTGCCATATTCACCTTCAATATCTGTCTATATTTCATAGATCAGGTATTGTAATTATTTACACTATTTACATTGTTCGGACTGTTGTCCTCATCTTTGTTGCCATATTCACCTTCAATATCTGTCTATATTTCTTAGACCAGGTAATGTAATTATTTACACTATTTACATTATTCGGACTGTTGTCCGCATCTTTTTGGGGATATTCACCTAATATATATATATATATATATATATATATATATATATATGTTTATGTTTCTGAGATGGGGTATTTTATTATTTACATTATTTAGATTGTTTAGACTGTTGCCTTCATCTTCAATGTCTGTCTAAAATTCTAAGGAAATATTGTAATTATTTACACGATTTACTTTGTTCGCACTGTTGGCCTCATCTTTACTTCGATATTAACGACGTTTACAGGTTATTGGAATTTCGAAGTGATCCCTCTATTTCAGTCACTGGGTAGATTGTTGTTGTTCAATGAACCATACTTTCTGATATCTTAGTTATCTCCTTTAAACTCAACTTTCATATTCACGACGTTTTAGCCGTTGTACACTCCGACCTTCATCAGGTGATTCAAAACGTCGTGAATATTACAATGAAGATGAGGACAAAAGTTCAAACTATGTAAATACTTCATCTCAGAAATCTAAACTTATTTATAAATGAAACTTTGTGTGTGTGTGTGTGTCTGTGTGTGTGTGTCCGTTGCCTATAGACTCCGAAACGGTTGAACCGATTTTCTTCAAAATTCACACAGTTGTACTGTAAGCGTCTGCGAGGGTTCTTAGCTAGGTTTTGTGTCGTGGTACCCCCGATAAATATCGAAAATCGTAAATCGAAAAAATCGGGTGATAGAAGGAGTGGCCTGATTTTGATCAAATTTGATACACTCATAGACAAAGACATAAGAAATTATATTCAGAAGTTATATAGATATATATATAAGAGGCAAGATGTTTGTGTGTGTGTGTCTGTTCATCTGCCTGTATGTCTCTATTTTTTTCAGCCCATTTATTTTAGTTTTTACTACTGGTTTGGCTCTAAGTAGGTATAATTGTAGTTCTTAGTCTCAGCCATGATACCATTTACTCAGAGGACTTATTTAGCCTTCAAAATTCAGTTTACGACGAAAAAAACTTATTTGATATCGATTCCAGGAAATCAAAATTTGACTTCCATCCATTCATTTTTCTTTCAGTCTACGGTTTCGCTTTAACTGGAAACAACTTTTGCTTTTTAGTCTTTCGTGCCAACGTCCAAACAGTCTGAGCTCCAGGACCATGGATTAGTTTTAAAGCTTTCATTACACCCGAGCAACGCCGGGCTATACTGCTTGTATAGACATATTAATTTATCTAAATTTAATCTTTTCTTTGTTTATGGAACAGTTACAGGCGATAAATATCTGAAAATTATAATGAATCAAGTTGTTTCACAATTAAAACAACAACCTAATCCACATGACCATTATTTCAAACAAGATGGGTCCCCTCCACATTATTCAAAAGAAGTTCGTGAATGTGACATTTCCTGGGAAATGTATTGACCGAAGAGGTTCAATTGATTGGCTAGCACGTTCACCTGACTTGACCCTAATGGATTTCTTTCAATCGGGACTACTCAGGGACAAAGATTATAATTGAAAACACGAAGTGTTGGTGAAAACCTGCATAAGAGATACATTTTAAAAAATTAATGCGTAAGATGTCGTGTGCAAAAATATTTATCGAAGCATGAAGGTTACATATCAAAGCTGTGTAAATTGCAATGAACAACAGTTCGAGCATCTGTGTTGATTAAATTTAATTGTCAATGCAACAATTGTATTAGTAAATATAATTGTGCATGCACCCCCAGAATAAATGCTACCACAGTCCACCTACATTTAGATGACCCTGTATTACTAATTGTAAAATACTTCTCAATATACATCAAGCTGTACTTATATTGTAAAATCAGTTTCCTACATCTTTTTAAAAATCCCAAATTTTGTACAAGTTGAACACATAGAGACTCCCAACCAAGTATAACAACTGATGCATTCTGATTGGTTGAAAAATATTAAGTAGGTGTTGTCAATTACGTCCGATGGTATCGACCCAAATTTTGACCTCTAGTTGACGCCACAAAATGTAAATATATTTACGATCCACCCACGTGACCAAGAGAACTAATAAAAACAAAACTTCGAATCGACTTGACGAGTGGCCCCTTAAAATGTTCAACTTGTTCACTTGACTTGGAAATCAACACAGCAAAGGAAACGAAACCAAATTCTACAAAGGACAACGAGCCTTGTCAACCAGTTCCAGGCATAACGTTAATTACTAAAATTAACATAAATCCAACTTACGAAAGAACGCTCACATACTCAGAATATTTCTTTCGACTAGAAGCATCTCCAGTTAAAGAGCGACAACTCTGTAAAAATCAGTGAGTCTAGAACAATGCCCTTTTCTATTTAATACAAAAAAACAACTGTTTAATTTTCCTACAACAAATATACTTAACTACACCTTCTCATTTTCTTACAATCAGTTCAGCAACTTAAATTCTTTGCGTATCACACACCAAAAACTCTAAAGTATTTTAATAACTTTAGCACCATATATTATGTATTTGTTGTGTTTAAAAAATATTTATTGTTGAACAATTTCTTCTACTTGATTATTTCTCTTGTTGTTTTTGTTACATTTGATATTTTAAAATTTATAGAAGGACACTTTTATTAGTATTTATAACCAAATTGGCTAACTGTTGTGGATTCTGGTTGAGAAACCACACAAAATAATAAATAACAAAAACAGAAATGGAGATAGAAGATGTAAGTTATATTGAACAAAAATATACAAACTGGAACACGGGTTAGTCAGTTCAGGAATACTAGGGATACTATAAGTAGAAATCAATATATACAGTGAAATAGTATGTCCGGGTAAGGAATCTATAACCAGAACAACTGCAACTTACTATGCACCAACTTACTGACCAACTAAGCGACGGTAAAACTACTCTTTTACAATTACTACAACTACAGTATTTAGTTGGCCTTCCCACTTAAAGCAGCATGTAGCACAAGGCCATTTTATGTGGGTCTTCCGGGCCATAAAGCCCGGCCACAACTACATTATTTAGCTGTCCCTCCCAGTAAGGGCAACATGTGACACATGGTCAGTTTATGACTGGGATTTCCGAGATTTTACCCTTCAGCGGAACCACGACTGGGTTATTGCTCTCTGCTCGGAAGCAGAGAGCGCCCTCTACACGAAGGCAGAGGCTGACAGTGTCAATAGTAGAGTTAAACAACTGTATAGGTAGGATTATATGTACACATCAGGCGAGTCCATTCTTATGTGCAAAAAGGGGTGCTACCCAACACTGCTTTAAAAGATGCCAGGTTATATGAGTCCTCGCGAATTGTGGGACGTTGAGGATAGGCGAGATGGCCCACTTTCTGAGAGAGAGTAAACAGAATGAACTCTGCGAGACGGACATTACCTGACGCTAGGTGCATATTACATTTCGTTTATGCGTAATTCCTTTTTTAGCAGCGACAGACGGACTCTTAATAAGGTGGCAAGATTACTTGTGACGTTTACAGAATACATTAAACAGGAGTTTGATTACATCTTCTTTTAGAGATACAGAAAATATATATATATATATATATATATATATATATATATATATATATATATCGAAGGATATGAAATCTGACAGGTGAGAGAAATTTCCCGAAAAAGCTACACAAATTACATCAACGGATGCGCACACAACGCATACCATCATTGCGAATGTTCTTATTTTATTTTCCAACTCGTAGAGACATAAAATTTGAATTTCTTTACGTGTCATAAAGGTCTAAGTACATACTCTCATAATCTGCATCTTTTTTAACATGCATATAATTTTCTTCCTTTTATCACAGTCTCTATCTCACTCTCTCTTTTTATCTTTCTCTCTCTCTATATATATATATACACACACACACACATATATATATATATATAGAGAGAGAGAGAGAGAGGGATAGAGAAAGAGAGAGAGAGAGAGAGAGAGAGAGAGTCATCCACACACAAGCATGTTTCGCTGCATCACAGCTCATCCGTGTAGCTTGACTTCCAATTGCTTCTAGCCGTTCGAAACTCGACCGATTTGGCATCAGTCAGAGAGCCTACTCCTAAGCTATCGGCGCACGGGTGAGAAAGAAGAAGAGGAAGAGATTTTAACGTGTTATACATACATATATGTGTTACACACCCACACACACCCACACACACCCACACATACACACACACACACACACACACACACACACATATATATATATATACACGGTGTATACACACGTCAGCGGCTAACAGAACTCACTAAAGCGTAATGCGTATTTATTTCAGATGTAAATTCAATATTTTACACTTGGAGAATAGCTATTTCTACAGAATCTGAGAACACGAGTTATCAAACCCAGGCGGACAAAAAGCCAAAAACTTATTCTGTGACCTGAAATAAATAATAAGAGACTAAGAATATTAGTTAAGAAAAGGAAGAGGCGAAGAATGGGATTGAGAGAAGGGGAGGAGGGGAGGGAGGGAGAGGGAGGGAGAGAGAGAAAATAGTAGCACTAGCTAAGATAGGAGCAGTAAGAAAAGCCAGCTTGTCCGAGCGGTCAAAGGTAGCTGGTAGAAATAAACTGAAGGGTATCACGGGTATAAAATTAGATACATTGGGATTATTTACTATATCTTCTCATGGATTTATTATAGCTATATATATATATATATATATATATATATATATTTTCTAAACTGTTAAGTATAAGAGACAGTGAATGTCTATTATGTTTAATCATGAGCCGTTTTAAACATCGTATTTTGGCTTTAATTTCAGGTGAAAATAAAGAGAAAAACTGTTCATTTGGATATTTTTTTAAATATGCTTTTCTAAGCTTTCGACTCACATAAGCCATCATCAGAGAGGTTACAGGGACGTTAACATATAAACATTCACCATCAAAAATGATTTTATCTTGTGTTAATATAAAACGTTGCTAAGCAACGATAGCAGTTAGCAAATAGCGGACGCACTTCGTAAATTTTTAATGCGGTTCTATGACGTCACATCGCGTGAGAGCTCTAAATGATAACAGAACCAAATATTTTATATGCAGTGTAATGTGTTATAACCAGATTTAAAAATAATTTTATGAAGTGTGGGTTGTTTTGATTTAATTAGGTAGCCTCTAAAATTTGAAGGTTCTTTTTACTGTGTGTATGAGTGAGGATTATTGTATTGTTGACTAAAATCTGTCTAATATTAACCAAATGGCTAATTCACCTTAAATTAAAGCCAAAATACGATGTTTAGAAGGGCTCATGATTAAACCTAATAGACATTCACTGTCTCATATATTTAACAGTATATGTTTAGAAAATTATCTGCTGCCTCGATACAATATATATATATATATATATATATATGAAAGAAAACTTATCAAATGATTTAGATTGGTTATAAATTATAATTCATTTCTATAAATAATTTCCCGGACAAAATATTTATAATGAACGGAACAAAATGTGTGGTCTAATGAAATGAGCCAATTTAGCTGATAGAAATGAATTATAATTTATAACTAATGTAAATGAAATGATGTTTTAAGTTTTCTTTTATAAACATCATATTGTATCTGGATAACATCCACTGAGCTCACTATACAGATATAATACTTAATATTATATATATATATATATATATATATATATATATATATATATGAAATGATTTGTTTGAACATTATTTTTATTGATACTTATATTTAAGTAGATATTCTGTTTCTAATTAAAAAGTGTTATATATTTATATCTACTGGCCTGATTATTTACAATAAATTTTTATTACGAAAATGTATGTCATTCAGCAGAATTCAAACCTGCGACCCCTATCCACAGAGGGGAAGCTACCATTTGATATGGCAACGTCTTAGACCGCTCAGCCACGAATGACCTCCAGCCTAAATGCGTGTCATACGGCAGGTTCGAATCCTGCCGAATGACACACATTTTCGTAATAAAAATTTATCGTAAATAATCAAGCCAGTAGATATAAATATATAATACTATTTAATTAAAAACAGAATATCTACTTAAATATAAGTATCGACCAAAAATAATGTTCAAACAAATCATTTCAAATTGTCGGTTGTTTATAACCAAGTTTCGTTAATCTTCGTTAATTTCCGTAATGTATATATATATATATATATATATATATATATATATATATATATATACTTCTTCTGTGCGCCATGTTCCATCAGGACGTAGGTAATCATGGCCTTCTACATCTCCCTATCCTAACACGCTTTCTCTCGTTACCTCTCCCCAAACCCAGCTCTTCCACCCATTTACAAATTGCTAACGTTCACGGAATTTTTTATATGTTGTGATGTCATGCACGTGTTAAAGCATGAAAAAAATGTTACATTTGAAGCAGAAAAAAATTACAGTAATTTTTAGCAATACAGTTTTGGGGTTAGTTTGGTTACCATAACTCACACCCTTAAAGATGATCTATGAAATAAATTGAAAGTACTTGGGTACCTTGAGAAATAAATGATAATGACATCTGTCAAAGTTACAGCTCATTTCTGACACTTTTCATTTACAATACGCGAAAGATTATCCGTGAGTATGAACGGATTTGATTAAAAATAAGCAGACACAATTTTTGCAAAATACTTAATCACACACACACACACACACACACACACACACAGAGAGAGAGAGAGAGAGAGAGAGAGCGAGAGAGAGAGAGACATATATACATATATATATGTATCTCTGTAATATATATATATATATATATATATATATATATATATATATATCTTAGTAATATATATATATATATATATATATAAACACAGGCGTCGATGGTGTAACGGATAAAGGCTCGAAATTTTTAATCGGAGAGCGGTGTTCCAATTCTTGTTGTATTTGTTTTATTTTCGTGTGCGCAAATAATCTTGGAAAATGTATTAATTCACCATTTTTTTCCTTGCTATGGGTTAATTAGAATTTTGTCACTAAACCTTTATTTTCCTAAAAAGAAAAAAAAACTCGTATAATTTTAAAACATTTGCTAACATTTAATAAACTGTAACAGGTTGATAAACCGTAGAAAACGAAGAAGAAATGGCATGTAAGTTTAAGGAGAAACTTGATATGAATTTTTAATCATTTCACCCCGAGGAAGGCAGAAATGCCCCTGATGAGCGGATGGGTACGTAACTGTAAAAAGATTAATTAGAAAAGAGTGAGGAGTACAAACTAGTTAGTAAGGAGCAATAAAAAGCTGAGAATGCAGGGGCGATGACAGATACATAGGTGGAGAGAAAGAGGAGGATATACGGGGGTGGGGAGAGAGCTAGAGCCCAGTGGTTAATAGATGACTATTGACATTGCATTTAAATTTCTGGAGGTTGTAGCCGTCGGGAAAACAAGAATACGGGAGCGAGTTCCACAGGCGGGAAGTGCAAGAGAAGAAGCTGCAGGAATAGAATTGTCGTCTGCATTTGGCTAACCTGACTGTGAATGGGTGGGACCCAGTTGCCAGTCGGGTTGCACGAGTAAACACCTGTTGAGGAGGCACCAGTGACTTAAGTTCGTCCGAGCAGAAGCCATGAAAGTATTTATAGAACATACAAAGGGAGGCCACATTTCGACGGTGGGGAAGTGGCTGCAGTCGAGCCGCCAGATCATTACCTATCACATTACAGACTCTCGTTTGTAGCCTGTCGAGAACGCTGAGGAGAACGGCAGGGGCGCCTGACCATAAATGGCAGCAGAACTCCATGCACGGACGGATGGTTGACTTGTATATATGCAGGATGGATTCAGGCTGAAAAAACATCCTGGATCAACAAAGTGAGCCAACATTCTTAGCAGTAGATTTAGCTATGGATTCAATATAGTGGTTCCATTTGAGGTCTGAGGGGAGGGTAAGGCCGAGGAGGCGTAGTGTGTTGCTCTGAGGGAGAATCGCTTGGTCCATGCTTATGGGAGGCAGGAGAGGTTGCCTGTGATGGTTGACAGACTGGCTGCATATTTTTTAGCTGTTTACATTAGCGTTTGGATAATGTGCATTGACAAGTATTATGTTTTCCCTCAGTTGTCAGTGGAAATATTAGTTTAGTTATGTATATGTGGTATAATTTAGCAAAAACACAAAATCATGACAGGTATTGTATTAAAAAACAAAATTAGTTGAACAATGTTTTTAAGGCAAACGTTTGTTTTTTATGAGTGGCTGATATTAAGAGATCGAAAATTTATAGTACTACATAAAATAACATGCTCATTTTTCTTGTACCTACTCAAAGATTCACAGAGAGGACAATCATTCTTTAGGGGGCTTCATCGAACACATTCACTATCAAAATCTCAGATGATTATCATCTTAAAGATGTTCGTAAGAACAAGATAAATGAACACTGGATTTTATTTATTACTGTACATACATACATACATACATACATATATATATATGCAGTAATATTCAACGGCGTATTCAATCTGTTAATATATCAAGTCACCCAGTTGTTATTAAGTCTCGGCGGACATTTCACACATCTCTGAAAATCACTCAACCAGGAAATAAATGTCATTTTCAATCAATCTTTGCTTTCGCTGAAAATTTGGATATTGTATGTCCGTGTCTCTCTCTCTCTTTCTTTCTTTCTTTTTTTCTTCTTTTTAATGTTTACGCTTCTTTCATCTTTCTACCCACGCTTTGTTTGTTTTTTATTTGTTTATTTAATACACGTTTTTACATCATTTTTCATTTTTTGCCCTTTTTTCATTTTTGATTTTTGTTCTTTTTTCAACCACGCGTTTTTGTCTTTCCTCCTACTCTTTCTTTCTTTCTTTCTTTCTTTCTTTCTTTCTTCATTGATGTTTGTATTTCCTCCAATATTATCTTTGTTTATTTTTATTTTCCTTTTTTCCACTCTTTTTATCTTTTCGCTCACTCTTTACTTCTTTTTTTCTTCTCCCCATATTTTATCTTTATTTCTTTATATTTTATTTCTTTTACAATCATTTTTGTCTTTCTCTCACTCTTTCTTTCTTTTTTCTTTCACTCTTTCTTTCTTTTTTCTTTCTGTCTTTCTTTCTTTACGAATGTTTGTCTTTCCTCTTGGTTTATCTTTCTTTAGTTTTCTTTCTTTTTCCACAATTTTTGTCTTTCCGCTATTCTTTCTTTCTTTCTTTCTTTTTTCTTTCTTTCTTTCTTTCTTCTTTTTTCTTTCTTTCATCCACACACATTCTATCTTTGTTTATTTTTCTTTCATTTACAATACTTTTTTGTTTTTCTTTCTTTCTTTCTTTCTTTCTTTCTTTCTTTCTTTCTTTTTTTCTTAACTCGTTTTGTCTTTCCTCCTTCTCTATATTTATTTGTTTTTCTTTCGTTTTTCATGATTTTTGTCTTTCTCTTCACGCTTTCTTTCTTCTTTCTTTCTTTCTTTCTTTTTTTTTTACCACGCACTTTTGTCTTTCCTCGAACTCTTTCTTTCTTTCTTTCTTTTCTTACGGGTTTATTCTCACTCTATATTTGTTTGATTTCTTTTCTTTTTTTTACTAGGTTTTGATTTTCTTTCCCCCACTCTTTCTTTCGGTCTTTCTTTCTTTCTTTCTTTTTCTTTCTTTCTTTCTTCTTTTTTCTTTCTTTCATCCACACACATTCTATCTTTGTTTATTTTTCTTTCATTTACAGTACATTTTTGTTTTTCTTTCTTTCTTTCTTTCTTTCTTTCTTTCTTTTCATCCACCCACATTTTATCTTTGTTTATTTTTCTTTCATTTACAATAATCATCATTTTAGACAGCCACCTATTCTTTCTTTCTTTCTTTCTTTCTTTTTCTTTTTTTCTTAACTCGTTTTGTCTTTCCTCCTTCTCTATATTTATTTGTTTTTCTTTCGTTTTTCATGATTTTTGTCTTTCTCTTCACGCTTTCTTTCTTCTTTCTTTCTTTCTTTCTTTTTTTTACCACGCTCTTTTGTCTTTCCTCGAACTCTTTCTTTCTTTCTTTTCTTACGGGTTTATTCTCACTCTATATTTGTTTGATTTTTTTTCTTTTTTTTACTAGGTTTTGATTTTCCTTCCCCCACTCTTTCTTTCGGGCTTTCTTTTTTTTTTCTCGTTTTTAACTTCTTTTCTAAAGTGACGTTTTCCTGTTATTCATCCATCACTTTTTTGCTTTTCTCTCTCAAAATATCCCCCTACCTACGTTCACTTTCAAGTAAATAATCCATTACGAGCACTGTCAGTGGGACTGGCTAGAGAAAACAGCATTTAATTTCATTAATCCGACAAATGCTCCTTTTCCCTTTATCTCACTAACCATCTTTCGTTCCTTATTTGCAGACACATATACACGCAAAATCATTTGCTTAAGATTATGAACAGTGATTTCGACAGAAAACATAAGGCAAATAATTGCAATTTTCTTCATCTTGTGATAATAGATATTTGCTTTCATACGAATCTATGGAAGAGGTCAGGCCCCTTTTTAGTGATTTTCCAACCTCTGATTTTGTTTTTTCATTTCTTCCAAGAACATGACTAAATTCTTTGATCATTCACCTAGTCTAGTTAGTCGCCAAAATCTATATTTTTTTAAGATGATTAACATTCCAAGGCGCCAACATAGGTCAGTGTACGACGTAACCTGAACTCTGACCTTGTTACTCTTGAAGGACAAGGTCATTGAAGGCAGTGCATGGCAGGTGTTTACCCACATCCAAGCTACATCTCACATTATTATTATTATTATTATTATTATTATTATTATTATTATACAACTCCCCCCCCCCCGTTCTTGCTTATTCTTTTTCACATCAATCTTCTGGCGTTGGAGAATCGCTTCGATAATTCTGATTGCTATCGATCTGCATTGAATAACCCAACCTATTTTTTGATTGATTTATTGCACTTTCATGATTATTGCCCACATCAACGCTTATCTCATTCTCTCTCTCTTTCAATCGCGTTCACTTTTTCTTTATCTCTATCGCTGTTAGTGCACAGAAAGCTTTAATTCTCTCTCTCTCTATCTCTCTCTCTCTCTCTCTCTCTCTCTCTATATATATATATATATAGCATCCTCTCTTTCAGTCATACCCGTCTTTTATTTTTTTTATTTTTTTCTCATTTTTCACCCTTTCGTCTTTACGCTCTTTCTGCTCCTTTGCGTTTTCTTTCTTTCTTTTCCTTTCTTTCTTTCTTTCTTTCTTTCTTTTCATTGTTTGCATCTTGTTTCTAATTCATGATTTTTAAATATTTTACATTTTACTAATTTTGTCAATTCATTTTCGTTCAGTTTCGTTTATATTCCTTGTTTGTTTGTTTGTTTGTTTGTTTCTTTCTTTCTTTATGCTCTTTCTTTCTTTGTTTCTTTGTTTCTTTGTTTCTTTCTTTGTGCTCTTTCTTCCTTTCTTTCTTTGTTTCTTTCTTTCTTTCTTTGTGCTCTTTCTATCTTTCATTCATTCTTTCTTTATTCCTTTTTGCTCCTTCTTTCTTTCTTTCTTTGTGTTATTTTGATTTCTTTCTTTCTTTCATTCATTCTTTCATTAATTAATTCATTCATTCATTCTTTCTATGCTCCTTTGTTCTTCCTCTTTCTTTCTTTCTTTCTTTCTTTCATTATGTTCTTTTGATTCCTTCTTTCTTTTTTCTTTCATTCAATATTTCTATATTTCTTTGTGCTCCCTCTTTCTTTATTTCTTTCTTTCCTTCTTTCTTTGTGTTCTTTTGACTTCTTTCTTTCTTTCTTTCTTTCATTTATTATTTCTTTAATTTTTTCTTTATTTATTTCTTTGTGTGTTTTCTCTTTTTTGTTCTTTCGATTTTTTCTTTTTTCTTTCCTTCTTTCTGTTTTTCTTTCATTCATTTTTTCTTTATTCCTTTGTGCTCCCTCTTTCTTTCTTTCTTTCTTTTTTTCTTTCTTTGTGCTCTTTGGCTTTCTTTGTCGCTTCCTTCCATTTCAATTAATTTGTATTCTTTTTCAAGCACTTTATTCGTTCGCGAGTCCTCTTGTATCTCTAGCTATCTCTTTTATATTTTTTTCACTGTTTTTATCTTAGAAGATAAAGTATTGTGGTCGGCGACGGTATCTGTAAAACCGAGTGGCTAATTAGAGCTGACTGATGGCAGATAAAGGTACCGTTTATATTTAGACTGCAGAGATCTCAAGAAAGATAGAGAGGCACATTCTGTATGATCGTCGATCATGTAGGCAGGCATCATCGTATTGGTCACGCACATGCGCACGGGAAATGAAGGCACAATATTTTCTACCGACAAGTAAGCGTTTCGAGGTCTGTGTTTAGAAATAAAAGATTTCCGCAGGATACAAAGAAGTTGTGATGTTTGTTTTATAAGGTACATCACACTGACATTTTAATCACAAAGGCAGGCAAAAATAGTTGTTACCCTACTGCTACACACTTAGAATTTTTCTTAATCATTTCACCCCAAGAAAGGCAGTTTTACTGCCAGTGGTGTGCAGGGGGTTACAAAAAAAGGGGGTTAAAAAGTTGTGAGAAAGAGGAGCAGGTTATAGGGGGTGTCAGAGAATGGGTAAGAGAAGGATGAGAATACTGGTGTGATGAGAGTAGAGTGGATGTAGAAAAGAACATGAGGGAAAGGATACGAGTCAGAGAGATAAGAGATGACAGTTGACTTTAAATTTTTGAAGATTGTGGCTGTTGGGGAAGCTAGAATACGGAAGGGAATTCCACAGGCAGGAAGTGCGAGAAAAGAAGCTGACGGAGTGGAAGTTGCGGTTGCATTTTATTGGTTTCACTGTAAAAGAGTGGGACCTAGCCGCCAGTCTAGTAGCTCGAGCAAATTCATGCAGAGAGGGCATCAGTAAGCTAAGTTCGTCGGAGCAGAAGCCGTGAAAGTATTTGTAGAAGAGACATATGGAAGCCACATTATGTCTATGAGAAATTCACTGCAGCTGAGCTACCAAGTCGGGATAGATCACATTGCAGATTATCCGTTGGATTTTAACAAGAACCCCGAGGTAAATAGCAAGGCACCTGATCAGATGTGGCAGCAGTATTCAATATATGGGTGGATGGATGGTAGATTTATATATGTGTAGGATGGTTTCAGACAGGAAAAACTTCCTGGCTCAACACAGTGAACCGCCCTTCCTAGCAGTAGATGTAGCTATGGATTCGATGTAGTCATTCCACTAGAGGTCTGATGAGAGTGTCAGGCCGAGGATGCGCAGAGTTTTGCCTTCAAGGAGAAGAAACAAGCAAAGAGACTGATCTAAGCTTCTACAGGCTAATTCTTAGAATACTAAGGGTAGAAATATGACTTCTTGATATCAAAGGTTTGAGGAAGCACCTGTGGAAAGTAACTGCAAACCACTGGTTGATTTAATCCGTGTGAGTGAATATGGATAGCGGGAACTTTCGAAATTTGCCGTAGGCTCTATTAACACGAAGTCATAAGTCAGTTTTCCCGACAGTTTGAGCGTACTAGCATTGATCAAACTACTGATCATGACAGATCATGAGCTCTTAACCCCAAAATATAACTACGATACGCCCAACATAAATGCAGTATAAACCACAGCAAGGCTCTGTGGGTACTGAACAAACACAGCTAGGATGTATTGTCTAGCCACGCTAGCAGGCCATTATATATAAAGAATTTATAGCAATCAGAAAATAATGTCAGCTTAAATTTTGGGGACAAACAATAGAGGAAGAAGGCTTGGAGAATTTAACACACACAACCCCCCCCCCCCCCCGATAAAATGTTGTTATTATCTCAATAGCAAATTTCCAGACGAGCGGTATTTCTTTGTTCCACTACTTCATATCTTCACAGCAAGGATTTTGTAATCCCCGGCAAAAAGGAATGTTCATTTCTTCCTCAAAACAGTAATTTTAAAGAACAAACTCCCGAGAGAGCACTTCCATGAACTCCTTCAAATGTAGAGTCAACTGTTATCTAACTTGCATATCCTAATATTATCTACTTCTAAACCTCTAACATTACACTTTTACAGCAATCTCATACCGAATGCTCTACCTTGAGAGGCTATTATCTTTTATATATTATCTTATGTTCTGAATCGCGGAATAAGGAACAGAAATATATATATATATATATATATATATATATATATATATGTATGTATATATATATATATAAGTTTCTAGTTGTTCTATGTAACGAAGCTGTGGAGAACCGTCTATATCTTGAAATTTCAGGCACCTATTTAAAAGCAACTAGCAGTATAGCACGGCGTTGCTCGGGTGTAATGAAAGCTTTAAAACTAATCCATGGTCATGGAGCTCAGACTCAGCCTAAAGAATATTTGTGTGAAGTTTGGTGAGAATCGGATAAAAATTGTGGATTTGTATAAAGGACATACAGAGAGATGAACAGACACACACACACAAACATCTTGCCTTTTATATATATATATATATTATCGATTTTCTGCACTGTTGTAAAAACTGCAACCTTGAAACTTCTGAATATCGTTTCTTATGTCTTTTTCTATGAGTGTATCAAATTTGATTAAAATCGGACCACTCCTTTTATAACCCGATTTTTTCAATTATCGATTTTCGATCTTTATCGGGCATACCTCGACACAAAACCTAGCTAAGAATACTCACAGACGCTTATAGTACAACTGTATAAATTTTCAAGAAAATCGGTTCAGCCGTTTCGAAGTCTATAGGTAACGGATACACACACACAGACACACACAGAGACAAAGTTCCATTTATTAATAAGTTTAGATAGATATGGTAAAATTAAATCACGGTGTACTTCGCTGGGTGTTTTTTCTTGAGCCGTATCTATACACTCGTTAGTTACTCCCTAAAGGTTTGTCAAAGGATGCCATTCATACCTCGCAGAAGATAACTCTGCGTAACTTCTAGGGAAGTTATTCAGCCAAACTCCATAAAATTAACACAATCAGATCACGTTTCCATGTTCGGTTTTGTGGGGAATACAACATTTGGTAATTAGTTTTTCTCTCAATCAGTCTTTTCTTGGTCAATCTTCGACTGTCTATCTGTTATTGATTCTCATTCCTTAAATTGACTCATTTTCTCGCCCTTTTCTCACTTTTCTCACTTCATTTAATTTCTGTCACTCACATTCGCTCTCTCTCTCTCTCTCTCTCTCTCTCTCTCTCTCTCTCTCTCTCTATGTATCTATCTCAGCCTGCTCTTATGTATGCATGTATGTATGTATGTATGTATGTATGTATTTATCTATCTATCTCAGCCTGCTCTTATCTATCTATCTATCTATCTATCTATCTATCTATCTATCTATCTCAGTCTGTTCATATCTATCTATCTATCTATCTATCTATCTATCTATCTATCTATCTATCTCAGTCTGTTCATATCTATCTATCTATCTATCTATCTATCTATCTCAAATCTATCTATCTATCTATCTATCTATCTATCTATCTATCTATCTCAAATCTATCTATCTATCTATCTATCTCAAATCTATCTATCTATCTATCTATCTATCTATCTATCTATCTATCTATCTCAAATCTGTTTATATCTATCTATCTATCTATCTATCTATCTATCTATCTATCTATCTATCTATCTCAAATCTGTTTATATCTATCTATCTATCAAATCAAATCTATCTATCTATCTATCTATCTATCTATCTATCTCAGTCTGTTCATTATCTATCTATCTATCTATCTATCTATCTATCTATCTATCTATCAAAGCATGTTAAGATATATATATATATATAACGTTAGGATCTATCTATCTATCTATCTATCTATCTATCTATCTATCTATCTATCTATCTATCTCAAATCTGTTTATATCTATCTATCTATCTATCTATCTATCTATCTCAAATCTGTTTATATCTATCTATCTATCTATCTATCTATCTATCTATCTATCTCGCTGTTGATCACTGTATTTTCGAATCTTTCCATCTTCTATGTCAATGGTACTAACTTTCTTTAAACTATTTTGTTTTCTCTTCATTTTTCGCTTCATTTCCTTACAGTCTCTTTCTGTCACTCTCTAGATCACACTTTTATGTACTCTTTCACTCCCTCTGTTTTTCTTTCTCTCTATGTCTTTCTAAATGTTTCTCACTCCCTTTACATTTTCCCACCTTTTTATTTTTTCACACCATTTAATTTCTGTCATACTCTGTTTCCTGCAATCGCTCTCAACCACTATGACCTTAATTCTCTCTCTCTCTCTCTCTCTCTGTCAGTAGCTGCCACTTAATTTAAATTGTCATATTTTCTCAATTATTCACCCCATTTCATTTTTTCTCTCTCTCTCTTTCTTTCTCTCTCTGTTTTAGTTACTACGTGATTCCCTCTCCTCTATCTGGCAATGGTTGCCATTTTACTTAAATTACCCTATTTTCTCACTTATTCTCTCCATTAAATTTCTCTTTCTCTCTCATTGTCTCTCATCGTCAGCCATTACATTTGTGATTCTCTCCCCCGTCAATGGTTGCTACTTTACTCAAATTGTCCTATTTTCTCACTCATTCACTCCAATTTTTCTCTCTCTCTCTCTCTTAGCCACCATGTTCGTGATTCTCTCCTCCCCCTCTCAATGGTTGCCACTTTTATTAAATTGTCATATTTCTCATTTATTTATTATATTTTCTCTTTTTTCCTCTTTTTTTTATCTCGACCAATATGTTTTCTGATTCGCTCTTCCTCTGTCAATTGTTGCCACTTTCCTGAAATTGTCTAATTTTCTCAATTTTTCACTCCATTTGTTTCTCTCTCCCTCTCTTTCTCTCTGATATTCTCACTCATCAGGACTGTTTGAGTGAGAACTTCATGACGGTGTCCACATGAAACTTCAAAGTAGGCAGGAACCTACTCAGTTAAAATGACAAACTCCTTGTATATATATATATATATATATATATATATATATATATATATATATATATATATCCGAAGGAATAGGGAAGAAAGAAAAAGAAAGTTTTACAATGTCCAAAACATTAATTTAAACAGTGCTCGATATATAATATATAAAGCTGCGAATATTTATTCTAAATTATATTTTAGAACATGTACATAATTTTTTATATATATCCACTACAAATCGTACATTTGTTTCGACATTGAAACAACAATGTCTCATCAGGTGGTGTGGACAAGAATGGAAAGCCTCTTTTCTTATATTTTATATATGTTTTCTTATAGGAAATATAAGAAAAGAAGCTTTCCATTCCTGTCCACACCACCTGATGAGACATTGTTGTTTCAATGTCGAAACAAATGTACGATTTGTAGTGGATATATAAAAAAAATTGTACATGTTCTAAAATATAATTTAGAATATATATATATATATATATATATATATATATATATATATATATATATATATATACAACCGGCTATAATTATTAGGCCACCCCATTTTTTTATATGAAATGATGGATTTCGTGCTATTTGTAGTAAATTATTTTAAGTGGATAATTCTAAACGAAAATAGAATTGTTTTTTGTTCAGTTTTTGTGCTTTCTTCCCCATGCTAGTCTCTTCTTATTTGTTGGCCAAAACAAAGGCTTTCTGGCTGCCTTGTAAAATTTTGAAAAGTAATAATAACAAAAGAAGCATTCTATTTTCATTTAGAATTTTTCACTTGGCGATAAATATTAAAAATAGTATAAAATAAATAATCTTTTTTAAAAAACTTAATAATTATGGCCGGTAATATATATATATATATATATATATATATGATAAAATATAGTTTTATGGTATGTTATATTTATGAGATAAAGAGCTCAATATTAGCTATAGAGTGTATGTAAATATGAACATAAAAGTGGACATTCAAGCCTGACCATTGCGTTTAGCATGAAACAGACTGTCACTTCTTTTACAATGTTACAATAGTGCAAAATCCTTTTCTCAGACCTTCTAGACCAAGGGCAAAACTCTCTTCTCAAACATCTTGATATAGACTTCGGTGGTGACTATGAAACACTGTGAGAAGGTGAATGGAGGCGTAACGTCGCCGTCATTAGCGATCACTGCAATATCCTTCGTAATCACCATTGGACTCAACAAAACGTCTTTCAAATCATCTACACTGTCCACATATTGGAATCCAAACACTCGAAAATATTCGCCTTGAAGCTTTTGGCCTGGGTTGTAAGCAATACAGAACGTCGTTTCTAAATGTCTGGCGAACTGAATTGCGTCATGTTGCTCTTGTGCGTTGTGATGCAGTGGATATCGACTCGGGATGAAAAATCGGAGAGCCGAGTTCGAATTCCAGTCAAATTCTTTGTATTCACTTAGGCGCAAATAACGCATAAGTGAATGCACTGAATTCAGCAGCAACCCGAACTCACTTCTCCGAATTCTCATTTCGAACTGATATCCATTGAATCACAACGCACATCCTGAATGAAGTTCAGTCAGTCCAATACGTGCTATACATGGTACACGCGTGGGTGATCATGTATCCTTTTAACTAAGCAGAAGATTTTTCCGCAGTAGCTTATCATTTCTTTTTGCAGTAGACTGATTGACAACCAAATCTATTGAACCCAATAAAGTTATGCTGCACAGGTGACTAGCCAATTGTGTACAGTTTTTTAATTTTTCTGTAAGTATTTTTTAACAATATAATTCTCAACCAAACAGACAAACAAAAAAAGATGATAGAAAACGAAACATTATCTGGTTGAACCCAACATTTAATTTAGAGGTAAATACCAAAATAGGACTGACATTGTTTAAACTGATAGATAGACACTTTTCAATAAGCTCAGAACTAAACAAAATTTTCAATAGAAACACAATCAAGCTAAGTTATAGTTGCACTAGTAACTTAGAGAGTTTCATAAAAAAAACAAAGCGCCAGAAATTTAGATAGCATTGCACAAAACAAGACCACTAATAAAGAATGCAACTGCAGGGACAAAAATAAATGTCCAGTTCAAGAACTTTGCAATACAAAAAGTTATTTACAAGGCAAAAGCACATGACTTAAATGGCCAAAATAAAATATATTTGGGATCAACCAAAGATACCTTTAAGACCAGGTGGTTCAATCCCAAGTCTACATTCAAAATAGAAAACTTAAACAACTGTACAAAATTTGCTAGTCACGAGTGGAAATTAAAATCAAAATATGGAAAAGACCCAGACATAACGTGGAGTATAGTGAAAACAGCCAAGCCTTGCAAAAGAGGAAAAATATGTAGACTGTGCCAGGAAGAAAAATTAGAGATTATTCTATTCCCAAACAAAAATGAACTATTGAATGAAAGAAAAGAAATTATTACTAAGTGTAACCATACTAAAAAAATACCTATTAGGTTCATACAACTATGGTTGAAAGCGTTATAATTTTTTGTAATTTTAAAAAGTGCGCGTTCAAAAGTTCCTCGTTACGTGAGCGTTCAAAAAAAATCCACCGTTACGTGAGCGTTCTTAAAAAGAAAATGGTAAGCGGTAAAATCAGTTTTTGTAAATCGCCTGAAGACACCACTCATGGTAGAAACCTAGGTCGCGTAATAACTTGTTTACAAATGGAAAATATTCAAATGTTTTGCAATAGTATTGAACACGTTTTAATACAAATATGCAGTTGTATAATCTTATTATGACCAAAAACTAAGTAATTAAACTATATATATATATATATATATATATATATATATTATAAATTGTAGTTTTGAACATGCACAAATTACGAACAAGTACAAAGTGTACATTTTGTACATTAAATAAAATTCTGGAAATACATCAGATCTATGTGAGAATTTTCTTTTTAGTGAACTCATCGTTGAGACTTAAACCGACAGAATAGTCGTTGTCTGAACGCGTATATGCGTGGGATAGAGAGTCGGGGTAGAGAGAGAAATATGTGACATAAGAGAGAGAGAAAAAGGGTAATGATATTTAAAAAAAGAGAGAGGGAGGGAAATAAAATAGAGAGAATGAGGGAGGGAGGGAGGGAGGAAGGTAGAACGATAAAAAGATGAAGAGAGAGAGAGGAGTAGCGAGAGATGAGGAGAGAGAAAGGTAGATTGAGAGAGAGAGAGAGAGAGAGAGAGAGAGAGAGAGAGAGCGAATAACTTGGATATATGAGATAGTGTACCGGTTATAAGCACCCAGAAAACGAATTCCGGCTGATGATTTCCATCGCGGATAAAAGAATCAATTAGCCTGAATCCTCTTATTGCTGCGCTGGGTTTCACCGGCAAGGAATAGCTTACGCGGCTCGGTCGTGGTGTTCGATGAAGCTTGGGGGAGTGAGAGAGTGAGTTTATAGGTCTGCCACTCTCTCAAAATTATTTTACCACCGAAACAGAAGAAAGAGTAGAATATAGAATATGAATGAGCGATGCATATATATATATATATATATACATACATACATATATATATATATATATATATATATATATATATATATATAATAAGTGAATAATTGTAAATGAAAATAGAATGGTTCTTTTGTTAATAATGCACAATTTCATATGCATAAAAGAAATTTATAAATATTTAATAATTACCTATATTTCAGTTTATTTTATTTATTTATCTATTGTAATGGATGTTATATCATCGGTGATTTGTTAATTTGTTTATAATTTGCTCCTTATTATTAGTTTTCTGTTTTTAAGTAACGTAGTAAAAATTTGTTTTCATGTCTGCAGTTTGATATTAGTTCAGATCGTTTATTTAGTAGTTTGTTTTGATCAGGGAAGGTTATAATAGCTATTTTTTCCTCCAGGCAGAGTCTGTAGGTTTTTAATTGATTTCTGTAGGCCGATGTTCGAATTTTCCCTGTTAATTTTGGGGTGATTTGGGCTTTGTTCTTGACTTCTGTTTGCGTATTTTTTTTATTAGTGAAGGATGTTTTGTGTGTGTAATGTCTTTGTTTCCAGGGTCCTTCTGTTACACCTATGTATATTTTCCTCATTATCTGGTGATTTTACCCTCGCTTGGTATATTACGTTGTTTTGTAAACAATTACCGTTTAATGGACATTCATTCCTTATTCTGCAGTTACTCGTGTGTGTGGTTTGTTCGGGTTGTTTGTTGGCATTTTTTTCTGTTGTGCCTTTTTATTATTTGTATCATGTTATCGGTGCAGCTGTAGCTGATTTTCACGTTGTTTTTGTTAAATATTTTGTGAAGAGGGCTTGATTGCTGGAAATGTTTGTTTAGGAGCTTGAAGAGTATTTTTCCTATGTTGGTTTTTATGTTTTTATTTTATGGTAGGTTGAACCATATGATATTTCTCTTCCCGTTGTTATTTTTGTTCTCTGTGGTGAGTATGTGAGTATTATTGGGAATCTACTACAGAGTACAAAAAATAACAGGAAGAGAAATATCATATGGACCATATCATCAAAGATGAAGGAAAACAAGCAAGTAAAATGTGGTTCTACATAAGAATGCTCCGGATATCATGGATTGAGCATGTGAGCAACGATGAGGTTTTGGAAAGGATGAAAACGAAAAGGAATTTAATAGTGAGCATCAGGAAGAGACGGCTGAAGTTCCTGGGACATGCAATGAAGAAGGAGGGCTTCGAGAACCTGATACTAACAGGTCAGAAAGAGGGAAAAAGAGACATAGGAGAGCAGCGGATAACATATTTGAAGGGTCTGATCAGGTGGACGACAGAACGATGGTTGTGTAGTGTAACAGGAGAAAGCAACCAGGGATAGAGAGACATGGAAAGCCATGATCGTCTTTGTCCTGAAAGGAGAGGGCACATAGAAGAAGAAGAATTCTTTTAAATAATGCTCCTACTATAGTTTGCGTCAGGTAGCAAATATTGTAAGCAAAATGATGCATTAAAATACGTAATCAAAAAATCCTTTTAAGTTCTCTGAATATAGCTGCCTTTTTTATTCTTCATGGTGACTATTAGTAATACTATTAAATTTCCTAAAACAACACTTATTCACCTATATGCATTTCGTCATTTTTGTATTATTAAGTAAAACTATTTTGATGTTAATGACTATTAAATATTATTATTATTATTTCCTTTACTTTCTGTTGTATACACATCTTTTTCCGGGTCCGAACCAGAAGCATAATATCAGAAATGGCTTCATGATACTTTCCGTAGATTATTTCTGTAAATAAAAAAAAATCTACGATCACTCACATTTTACATAGAAGAAGCTGACTAAAACAAAAAAAAACCATAGCTGATATATTTGACCAATAAGAATCAACCCCAATCAACATTCTAGTATACTGTTTCTTTGTTTAAAAATACATTTCTCATCTTTAATATGAATTCTGAGGAAAGTTTAATAAAAGCAAAACTTAAGACACGTTCCTATCTTGTTCTTAACTAAACTTATTTATAAATGGAACTTTCTGTGTGTGTGTGTGTGTGTGTGTGTGTCCGTTACTTATACACTCCGAAACGGCTGAACCGATTTTCTTGAAAATTTACACAGTTGTACTATAAGCGTCTGCGAGTGTTCTTAGCTAGATTTTGTATCGAGGTACCCCCGATAAATATCGAAAATCGATAATCGAAAAAATCGGGTTATAGAAGGAGTGGTCCGATTTTAATCAAATTTGATACACTCATAGACAAAGACATAAGAAACAATATTGAGAAGGTTCAAGGTTGCAGTTTTTACAATAGTGCAGAAAATTGATAATATATATATATAGATAGATATATATATATAAGGCAAGGTGTTTGTGTGTGTGTCAGTTAATCTGTCTGTATGTCCTTTATACAAATCCACAATTTTTATTCGATTCTAACCAAACTTCAAACAAATATTCTTTAGGCTGAGTCTGAGCTCCAGGACCATGGATTACTTTTATAGCTTTCATTAGGTGCGATTGGTAAATTGTCGCAATTATTTTATTATTCCAAATATTCTTTAGGCTGAGTCTGAGCTCCAGGACCATGGATTAGTTTTAAAGATTTCATTAGGTGCGATTGATAAATTGTCGCAGTTATTTTATTATTTAAAATATTCTTTAGGCTGAGTCTGAGCTCCAGGACCATGGATTAGTTTTAAAGATTTCATTAGGTGCGATTGGTAAATTGTCGCAGTTATTTTATTATTTCAAATATTCTTTAGGCTGAGTCTGAGCTCCAGGACCATGGATTAGTTTCAAAGTTTTCATTTCACCCGAGCAACGCCGGGCTATGCTGCTAGTTCTGTCATAAATAAAGCTTTTCGTAATGTTTGAGCTGTACTTGTTAATCATTCGTTAATATTTTTCTAAGGAATGGATTCCTCAGGAAGTCATCAGTGTGTGTCTAGAATCATTTTAAATCAATCTGAGTGTTCCAACGACAACTGAAAGTAATGATGTCGTCATGTGCCATAGTTTTTAGATTTCCAATTCGAGATCTTTTATTATGACAATTTTGGAAGAATTTTAAACATACATTACAATCTGCAGCAACTTCTTCTTCTATGTGTCCTGGTGGCTCTGAGCGCGCCTTCTCCTGTTACACCATTCAACCCTCGTTCCGTCGTCCACCTGATTAGGTCCTTCAAATGTGTTATCCGTTGCTTTCCCCTGTCTCTTTTTAACTCCCACGTCAATAAAAAATAGGACATCAGTTTTGTGGTCTTTGATTACGATGTCTGGGCGATTGGCATTGATTGTTCTGTTTATTTACATTGTAAAAAGCCCCATAAAAATGTGACAGTTTCTATCTTTCTTACCGAGCATGGATGAAATTTACACAAATTTTTTGCAATTTCCTTTCAGTAAAACTTGGATAAATTCCAGTTTCGATATTGGACAATTTCATAATGCCAAATAGGGAGACACTGATATGTTTGCCCCCCAAAACGCTGTACTGAACAATTCGACGTAGTGTAATGGTTAGCTAAATTCGTTACAACTGAGTAGTGAGTTCGACCCCGACAGTTTCCTTCACATTTGAGCTACGCTGATGAAGTAACTCTGGGCACATTGAAGGGGTGTAATGGTTAGCATGGTTATCACACTAGGTCAGGTACAACTGAGTAGTGAGTTCGACCCCGACAGTTTCCTTCACATTTGAGCTACGCTGATGAAGTAACTCTGGGCACATTGAAGGGGTGTAATGGTTAGCATGGTTATCACACTAGGTCAGGTACAACTGAGTAGTGATTTCGATTCACACGTGTTGGTCCACGTTTTTGACCTTGTGCCACATCGAAGCTATGCTGAGACAAACATTTGAGCAGTATAGCCATGCTTGTGGTGAAGCGATTATAAAAAAATATGTAGGTATAAAAAACTGTATATTGAGAGCTTTGTCCTAGTGTAATGGTTTACAAGCTTGTCTCATTACATAAATTACGATTGAGTCGGGAGATCGAACCGCAATAGGTCCTTCTTACTTTTGATCTTGTGTGACATTTTAATTGAAACCACAGCTTTAACTTTCTTTCTTTCACCATACGGTCAGTTTTAGACCAACTGGAGTGACAGGGTGTAATCGATTTTTATTTTTTCCTCAGATTAGGTCAATGGTATGAAATGATAGAAATCTATTTTCGGGGTGTATGATGAAATTTGTTTGGCCTTGAGAAATATTACGTCATTCGTGATTGCATCAGATTTTTATCGCACTATTGCTTCGACTGTCGATTAGTTATCTTACGGTCATGGAAGCGTACTTGTACAAATACAACGCTAAGAGACGACGTATATATCATCACCGAAAGTGTGAAAGATCCTAGGAAAATATTGTGAGTTTTGTTTCAATTAATTTGCACAAGAGTGTACTCTTAGTAGATCACTATAACACACTATGCCCTTTAGAATCATGAAGTTTCCTCTTCTTTCAATATGGTCTGGTTTTGTCGGTTTGACCAATCAAAACCCGAAGAACCAGATTTTTTCTCACCGAATATTTAAGATGGAAGAGAATTTCGTCATTTCCATTGTCTCTTATTCGATTTTTTTTTATCCCTTCAATGACTTCCCGTTCTTTTGCTTTTCTTTTTACTCGGCTTTCATTCATTCATAACCTTTTCACAACATTGTTCGACTGTTCGTCACGACGCACAGGTAATAATTAATAGAAAACAGCCCTGGAACAAGTAAATGGCGGTAAAAGGATCCTTGTCCGAATATTAAGAATGTTTGTTTTTTTTAGTGTCCATTTTTTATTTTTAAATGTTTGAATAATACAAAATCAAAACGAAACGAAACGAAACAAAACAAAAAATGCTCTAATTAAAAGAATTGTTATTATCACGATCAGGAAAACCTATTCGTGTCGTAGGGACGCCAAATCTACTAGCGTTGCGATACCGCTTCCTGGATAAGATATCTAGCCTAACACTCTCCAAAATGGTTTGAATTCAGATATTTTTTTCCTCCTTGACCTGATCCACCCAAACCTGTAGAACACAGTCTGTCCTCACGAATTTACACGAGATACTAGATTAGCAACTAGGTCCCACCCTTTTACAGTTAAACAAATAAGATGTAACCGTAAATTCTACTCCAGCAGCTTCTTTTCTCGCGCTTCCCGCCTGTGGAACTGGTTACAATCTCCAGGTGTTTAAATGTAGGGTCAATAGGCACCTCCTATCACACTAACTTCCAATTATTCTCAGAACACTCTCATCTACCCAACCCTCATTCTCGGTATCCTTACCCGTCTATCACCCACCCTCTGACATTTCCTATATTTAATCATCCTTTCTCCACTCTACGTAGCCCCCTGCGCAGTAGTGGCAGTGACATGTCTTGAAACGCTTATAAAAAAAAAATATCCATAGCTGGGCGGAAAAAACAATTGTATATGATTCTCAATTATGACATAATATACACAAGGATACAATGTTTGAATAATTGCACACTTACCCACGCACAAACTTACACAAATACAGTGTCATGTAAAAGTTTACAACACATTACATAATGTGCAGGGGCCTACATAACAGTAAAAAGATTAGGGGGCTACATAGGAGTAAAAAGATTTGATAGGTTAAGAGTGAAGGGAAAGACGAACCAGTTAGAAAGGAGCAAGAGAAGGAGGAGGAAGAGAAGGATGATGACAGTTGCAAAGTTGGAGAGAAAGGGAAGGATATACAGGGTAGTGTGGAAAGATCTAGAGTCAGGTGGTTTAGAGATGAGTATTGCCATTGCATTTAAATTCCTGGAGTCTGTAGCCATCAGGAAAGCAAGAATATGGAAGCGAGTTCCACAGGCGGGAAGTGCGAGAAAGAAGCTGCAGGAGTAGAATTGTCGTCTGCATTTGGTTGATCTAACTGTAAATGGGTGAGACCCAGTTGCCAGTCTGGTTGCACGAGTAAACACCTGATGCAGAGGCACCAGTGACTTAAGTTCGTTGGAGCAGAATCCATGAGAGTATTTATAGAACAGACAAAGGGAAGCCACATTTCGTCGGTGGGGAAGTGACTGGAGTCGAGCCGCCAAGTCAGTACCTATCACGTTACTAATTCTTCTTTGGATCCTGTCAAGAACACTGAGATAAACAGCGGGGGCGCCTGACCATATATGACAGCAGTACTCCATGCACGGACGAATGGTTGATTTGTATATATGCAGTCTGGATTCAGGTGGAAAAAACATCCTGGCCCGACACAGTGACCCTACCTTTCGAGAAGTGGATTTAGCTATTGACTCAATGTAATGGTTCCACTTGAGATTGAATGAAAGGGTAAGGCCGAAGAGGCACAATCTTTGACTGTTAATAATACATGCGTAAGCATTTAATCAAATAATCAGATTTTTAAGAAAAACCATTTATTAAATCCTCTATTAATATTTCGTGGCGCAGCCATTATTGTTAATTATGACATGTAGGCGTTTGGAGTAGTCTCCTACGAATTTCTTGCATTTTCTTGGCTAATATATTTTTTATTCTTCATGACAAGATTCCTTTAGTTCTTTAGGTTTTGTAGCTCCCTTCTTTGAATTGTAAGTTTCAGCTTTCTCCATAAATTTTCCATCGGATTGAGATCTGGATATTGGCTTGGCGATTTGAGAAAGTCTGTTTTATTTGAACTTAACGATGATTTTAGAAGCTTTGCCGAACGTTTAGAATCGTTGTCTAGTTGAAAGACCCAACTTGATTTTAAGCTCAGCGACTGTGCAGTCTGACGTAAATTGCGCTACAAAATATCCCTATAATATGCTTTATTCATCCTCCCTCCTATTATTTCAATCATCTCAACATTTTGGGCATTAAACAGCCCTGAATTATAACTGATCAACCTCCAAATTTTACTGTTGGGATAGTATACTTTAGTGATTATTTAGTACCCATTTTTTCTGTAGACCTTTGCCACAGAATTTCTGCCAAAATTCCAATTTTCGTTTTGTCTGACCAAAGTAATTTTTTTCTCTAACACAGCAGGTTTGATACAATGCTCTTTTGCAAAAGCAGTTAGTAAAAATGTGTTTTCGCTAAAGAAGATTTTTTTTTTTCATTAGGGCCCTCGAAAAGATGACATATCGACGAAATGAACGGCTATTCGTATTCGTACTCACTTTTACTCTGCTTACTCCTCGTTCGCTTACACGTAAATACCCTTGGAAGGTATTATTCAGTCTCTTTCCTCTAGTTATGGGTTAAATAACAGGACAGATTGGGTTCTATAGCCTTGGCTGGCAATCAGTCTACCGAGGAAGCAACCTACTGCGGGATAATCTTCTACCCAGTCTCTTTCGAGACATGATAACTCAAGCGTGCATCACGTATGGCATTTAATTGCCATCATTGTTTATGGTTCCTGGTTTATTACCATCAATGTTAATGGTTTATTACTATCATCGTTAATTACCTGCTCAGACATAACTGGAGGGAAGAGACTGATTAATACCTTTCCTAAGGGTATTTACGCGCAAGTGAATGCATCGAATTCAACTGGAATTTGAACTCGGCTCCCCGATTTCTCGTTCCGAGCCGATATCCCCTGCACTATATCCATGATGTCATTAAATAGGTTTATTACCATCATTGTTAACTACCTGATGAGACACTGTTTTTTTTTAATTTCGAAACAAACAAAATGTACAATTTTGTAGTAGTTTGTAGTTTGCACATGGTCTAACGTAATAATTGAGAATGAATATTAATTGCTTTTTTTTTATATTGAGCAATGTTTTAAATCAATGTTTTAAACGTTGCAATTATTTTCTTCGTTTTTATTCATTTGTATGTTAATTCGTAAAGATTTGTTATTTAAACTAAGTACCTTCATGCCGACTTCAGTGTTTCTTCACTTGTGGATGGGTCTTATTTTTTTTTACAACAAAAATAAAAAAAAATACAGCTCCGGTGAATGTAACAGTGTTCTCACGAAACTTTGAAGTCGACATGAATCTGCTCAGTTAAAATGATAAATTCATTGCATTAAGCATATCAGCAGTTTATCTTAACCCCGATATCGAGCACTTCTCGATCAAATAACCTGCTTGACAAATAACATGCTTGACAAAATAACTTTATCAGCAAAACTACTAAAAATCAACAATCTTGGCTCTAAAAATTATCAAAACTATATATATATATATATATGTATATATATATATATATATATATAGTCATCCGCAGACAGATTTGTTTCGCATCTCATTAGTACGGTTAGACTCCGATTGCTACATAACCCAGGCTCGAAACCCGACCGCATTGGCGTCAGTCGGCGACTCTACCCCTGGGTCACGGGGCATTCGGTGAAAGAAGGATATACATTTTGTGTGTGTGTGTGTGTGTGTGTGTGTGTGTGTGTATGTGTGTGTGTGACACATCTCTGTACCAATTTTAAAGTATGGATTCATTTGTCCTTTCTGGGAATGATTCACTAAAAAATCCAAGCAAATGTATTGGTTTGATAAGCAATAATTCGCTGAGAAGTTTAAAATGGCCGTCATCTGATAATAGCTCAATTAAGTCACATAACGTTAAGAAACAAAGTGAAAAAAACACGAGAAAGTCGACAAATCACGACGGATGGCACAAATGTCCTGTATTAAAAAGAAAACTGTAAAACCTCCCGCAACTACTAGAAGCATTGGGCATAAAGAAAATAATCTATTCTCATTAAAGTGATAACAACATTTAGGAACAAACTCGTAAAAGATATTTCAATGATAAAAAGAAAAAACGAAATGTCAAGTAAAAATGTGTAAACCTGAAGCGTGAAAATGAAGAATACAGCGACGAAGTATGAAGAAATCAAAAGTCTTTGTTTATGAGTAAGGACAGACGATAGACATTGGACAGTTTGTTTTTAAATAGGTGTGGTATAGTGGATATCGGCTTGGAACGAGAAACCGTTGAGTCGAGTTCGAATTCCAGTTTAATTCCTTACAAATAACCTTAAGAAAGGTATTAATCCGTCTCTTCCCTCCAGTTATGTGTTAAATATATATTATATATTAGTGGTGTATCGTGGAATGAAGAGATACACAGTCAAATGTAGATAAACTACAATATTACCAGAGTGATACAACCAAGAAGTATATACACTATTTACAGTCTCTCGCAGTAGTAGTTGTTATTTCCCGAAATACGTTATAAATGACAACTCCCGAACACTTTCATCGGGGTTTGTATGATCTTTCAGTGTACAATGCCCGTTCAAAGGGGTTACCAGATAGAACACTCTCACTGTCACGTTATTTACATTTTGTAAAAACAATAGACGCTATAAAATCGACCTTTTTCTGACGTGTGCCGATGGTCTAGTGGGTGAATATCCGACTTCGGTCAAATCAGTCGCATTACAGTCCCGGCTTGAGGCAATCGGTTAATCTAGGCGCACTGATGATCTGTAATACAGTAAAAAGGTCAGTCTTTGGATGATTTATCAATCTATCAATCTATCTATCCCATTCACTAATGAATTAGAGAACTCTGGCTATTGGGCGTGTATAATGATAATATACATGCTAAAAAGTCTGCCTTCTTCTACCGAGCGCCCATAGCCCAGAGGTAGAATCGCCGACTGACGCCACTTCGGTCGGGTTTCAATCCTGGTTTAAAAGCAGTCGGAGTCTAACCGTATTGATGAGCTGTGATACAGAGAAACAGATCTGACTGTAGATGACTTTATATATATATATATATATATATATGCTCCCGATTGAGCACTATGGAGAAATGATAGACTTTGAAAAAACAGTCGCTTCCCACGCATCTACGCGTCGTTCATTCAGTAATGAATTTGAACACTCTCAGCTACTGGCGTGTGATTACATTGTACATAACACGAAGTCCGTTTTCCTCTACCGAGGGCCCATATGATGTAAATTCTGTCGGGTTTCAATCCTGGTTAGAAGCAATCGGGTGTCTAACCGTACTGATGAACTGTGATACAGCGAAACAGACCTGTCTTCTGATGATTATATATATATACTGAGGTTAAAAAATGAGGAGAGAGGGGTTAGAAAATCTGATCCTCACAGAACAGACTGTAGATCAGAAATCTGCAGGAAAACAGCGCATGATATACTTAGTAAGTGAATGGTGGAACAAGTTTTGAGAATAATTTGAGGACTCTAGAAGTTATGCCTAGAATTGTCATCGGAGGCCACAATTTCAACAACATAGCCGAGTTCGAATTCCAGTTGAATCCATTGTATTCACTTACGGAAAAGGTATTAATCCGTCTCTTTCTTCCAGTTATGGGTTAAATAGAAGGACAGGTTGGGTTTTATAGCCTTGGTCGGCAACCAGTCTACCGCAGAAAGCAATGGCAACCTACTGCGGGATAATCTTCTGCCCAGTCAGTCATGTCTCTTTCGAGACATGATCGCCCAAGCGTGTATCAAGTATGGCACTTAGCTGACTGAAAGTACGCAGATGATACAGTGCTGATAGCAGACACAGAAAAGAAACTACAAGACCTCCTACAGAAGGTAGCTGAAGAGAGTGATAAGAAAGGACTAGAAATAAACTGCAAGGAAACCGAATGCATGGTCATCAGTAAAAAGGGCAGCCCAATATGCCAAATACAGATCGGCCACACTAGAATCAAGCAGGTACAAAAATTTACATACCTGGGAAGCGTTATAACAGAAGACGGAATGTGCTACACAGAGATCCGAAGGCGAATTGGCATGGCAAAGGAAGCATTCCAGAAGTTGAGTAAAGAAACAGGACACTTTCGCTAGAAACAAGGAAGAGAGTACTGGATTGCTATGTGTTGTCAGTTCTTCAATATGGCAGTGAATGCTGGACAATATCAGCAAAGATGAAGAAAAACTTGAAGCAGTTGAAGTGTTGTTCTACAGAAGGATGCTGCGAATAACATGGATCGAGCATGTGAGCAATGACGAGGTTTTGGAAATGATGGAAACGAAAAGGAAATTAATAATGAGCATCAGGAAGACACAGCTGTAGTTCATGGAACATGCAATGAGGAAGGAGGGCTTGGAGAACCTGATACTTACAGGTCATATAGAGGGAAAAAGAGACAGGGGAAAGCAACGGATAAACATATTGGAAGGACGTAATCAGGTAGATGATCGAACGAGGGTTGCATGGTGTAATTGGAGAAGGCGTGTTAAGTGCCACCAGAGATAGTGAGACGTGGAAAGCTATGATCGCTTACGTTCTAAAGAGACAGGACTCATGAAAGTAGAAGAACAGTAAGACGCAATTTATTAAGGCCTAATAGTGAGTGGAGTTGCGGAAACCTATGATTCCTTATATTCTCAGAGGACATAAAAAATAAAGAAGAATTTTGCCGTACTTTGCGAAACAAATCTCTCAAACATTTAGTCAGTTAGTTAAGGGCCATACGTGATACCTGGGAGATCATGTCTCGAAAGAGACAAGACTGTCTGAAGATTTTCAGAAAATTTTCCTGCAGTATTTTGCCATTGCTTTCTGTGGTAGACTGGTTGCCAGCCAAGGCTATAGATCCTAATCTATCTTGTTATTTAAGCCATAGCTAGAGGGAGAGACAGTTTAACACTTTTCCTAAGTGAAGTAAATGCAACGAATTCCCGTTTCTTCTTCTTCCGAGCCGATATCCACTTCGCCACAACACACAAACATTAACGCGTATAAAATAAATTTGCACGTTTACTTGCTCATAAGCAAATCAATATTTATAAGGCTTCCGGCCACAAAACTCTTGAATATTGGATAACCTGAACATCTGGGAATATTTTCTCCTTTGATCCCAATGGCGTTGATATATATATATATATATATATATATAAATGTAAAGTCAATAATCTCTTATCTATTAACCTGCATCCTCTCTCTCATGCTCCTTTCTCCGTCCACTCTACTCTCATCAATATTCTCATCCTTCTCTTACCCACTTCCTTAAACCCCCATAACCTGTCACTCTTTCTCATTACTTTCCATCTATGTAACCCTCTGCAAAACAGTGGCAGTAAAATGCCTTGTTAGGGGGCTATATGATTATAAAAAAAAATCTATACTATTATAATTTCTACATTACAATCACTATATAAACTGACCCCCACTTTATAGCCACATTCATCCTTCTCTTACTTACTTCCTGACACCCTCTATAACCTGTCACTCTTTCTCAGAACTTTCTTCCTATGTAATCCCCTACAAAAAAGTGGCAATAAAATACCTTGCTTGGGGCGATATGATTATAAAAAACATTCTATGCTATTATAATGGAGAAATAAAATGGGGGATTAATTCTACATTACAATCAATATGTAAACTGACCCACCACTTTATGGCCACATTCATCCTTCTCTTACTTAGTTCCTGACACCCTCTATAACCTGTCACTCTTTCTCATAACTTTCCTCCTATGTAACTCCTTGCAAAACAGTGGCAGTAAAATGCCTTGCTTGGGGCGATATGATTATAATGATATGATCGTGTAAATATTGCGGGCTGCAAAATCTGAGGCCTCTTAAGTTGAATCCAATGATGAATCCATATTTGATCTTGTTATGATGACAGTAACAATTGATAAGATCGTTTTTATTAGTTGATTTCGGTGGCCACTAAGTAAATTCTACTGTATATTCAATTTTGTTTAGTTTACCTACAAGATCAGGTCAGTCAGTATCACGGAGATTTATTAATAGAACGTATTATATATCAGAACTATATTGATTGTTTAGATCAAATTGATTGGAAAAGACCAAATTCGAGCAATTCTAAGAAAATCCGTCATCACTCTATTAAGATCGTTTTGGCCTTCTCCCTTTTCATAAAGATGGACTCGTCCAGAGTATACTTATACTACTGTTATAGAAGCAAGACTGGAGACTACCGCGTTTTCTAGCGGTAGTTCCTTTGACACTGTTAGGTCTCTGCCTTCGGGCGGAGAGCATTAACTCAGTCATGGCTCCGCCTAAGGGTAGAACCACGACTGGGCAAAGATAGACAGATATTTTTGGCTGGGCTATATGGCCCGGAGGACCCACGTTAAAAAGGCCTTATGCCACATTTTGCTCTAGTGGGAGAGTAGATAAATACCGACTACCGTGTTTTCTCGCGGTAATTTCTTTTGACTCTGTCACTCTCTCTGTCTCCGTGTGAAGAGTATTCACTCAGTCGTGGCTTCGCCGAAAGGTAGAGTCACGACTGGGCAAAATTAGAAAAATGAGAAAGAGAGACAGGTTATAGGGGGTGTCAGGAAGTGGGTAAGAGATGGATGAGAATACTGATGAGAGTAGAGTGGACGGAGAAAGAAGCATGAGAGAGAGGATGCAAGTTAGTAAGATAGGATATGACTATTGACTTTACATTTAAATTCTTGGAGATTATAGCTGTCGGGAAAGCAAGTAAATGGAAGGGAATTCCACACACGTAAAGTGCGAGAAAAGAAGTTGCTGGAGTAGAATTTGCGTTTACAATTCATTGGTTTCACAGTAAAAGTATATATATATATATATATATATATATATAGCTATATTATATAGTTTCAAAGGTTTTCTAAAATGAGCATAGCATGATAAAAAATGTCCCCAAATCTGATCAATAAATTGTCAAAATGTTTATGTTATTTTTAAGAGAAAAGACTAATATATATTATTATTTTATTATTTTTTTAATTCTTTTATTTTGTCAGCGGGTGGACCGAAGATTAGTACTGAAAATTTGTTTTGGTTTTATATTTGAAAATCTTGCAAAATTCAAATGTCGATTTTAATGAAATTTCCAGGACTTATTCCCAAATGAATTAAACTATTTTGGAAATCTTTATTTTAGAAAATCTTGTTAAAAAATATTTTTTTACTCACACTTATTAGTTTTATGAAATTTCGAGAAATTGTAATTCTAGCTTCTTCGTATATTAGTTAAAATTTGGAGGATTTAAAACATCAGTTTATTTTTGTCAAACAGAATCACCATTTATGGAAAATCTGATCTGAATCGTAAAATAAGTATTGATATTATTAAATTAGAAAACCTTTTAATTGATTTTATAAATAAGATGTTAAATTAAGGACACTATTGTTTTTAGAAAAAGAAATTAATTACAGGCTTTTAGATGATGTTATCATTAAGTGAAAACTATATTTATTAATCACAAATGGAAAAGCTCAATAAAAATTATCCAATTTTTAATTTTTGAAAGAATTTTGATTTTTTTTATATGTCTATAAACCTGGCGGTTTTTGTAAGTGCGGTCAAATATACACGACATTACCAGAAAATAAATGCGTAATTAAATGTAATGCCAACATTTGTAAAATTCAATAAAACATTTGATTACCGAGAATAATTTCCAAAATTTTATAGATTACTTCTTCTATGTGCCCTATCCTTTCAGGACGTAAGCGATCATGGTTCTCCACATTTCCCCATCCCTTGTGGCTCCTAGTATGTTTGTTCCCGTTACTCCTGTCAACCCCCGTTCCATCAACCACCTGATCAGGCCCTGCAAATATTTTATCCGCTGTCTTCCTCTGTCTCTCTTTTCTTCTATCTGGCCAGTCAGTATCAGGTTCTCCAGGCTCTCCTTCCTCATTGCGTGTCCCAGGAACTTCAGTTGTCTCTTCTTGATGCTCAGTATCAATTTCTTTTTTTGTTGCCATTCTTTCCAACACCTCATCGTTGCTTGCATGCTCAGTCGATGATATCCTCAGCATCCTTTTGTAGAACTACATTTCCGCTGCTTCCAGTTTTGTCCTCATTTTCGATGATATTGTCCAGCACTCGCTGCCGTATTGAAGAACTGACATCACATAGCAATCCAGTAGTCTTTTCTTTGTTTCCAGTGAGATTTTCCTGTGTGTTAGTATTTTGCTCATCTTCTGGAACGCGTCCTTTGCCAGGCCAATTCGCCTTCGGAACTCCGTGTCGCACTTTCCATCTTCAGTTAGGACACTTTCTAGGTATTTAAATTTTTGTACTTGCTTGATTCTGGTATCTCCCACATTTATTAGGCATTTTGGGTTGTACCTTTTGCTGATGACCATGCACTCAGTTTTCTTAAATGTACATAAAAATTATATAAAAACAGGCGCTCACTTTTTTTCAGTTATATTTTACAAGTAAAGAATTTGTAGACCAATATTATACGTGTGATCAGGCTGTCAACTCGTCAACACAACTACCGTTGGATTAAAAGCACAGTTACAATGGGGACAAAAAATGCATTTTTGTGATATTGAAAACTTAAAGTAAATAATATTTGCTTCAAAAATTGTTAATTATACTTTAAAACAGCTAAAATACTTTAAATTTTATATTTTAAACATGGCTAATTATAATTAAATCAGTGAAATTTTCAGAAATGTGTAGTATATTTTTGTAAGATTTTTTTAATAAAAGTGAAGAACATTGCAATGTAAGACGACCAAAAAGGGGCCCTAATCAGCAATTTTAGAAGAAAAACATTCCACTCAATTTAAATTAGATTTTGACATACATCAAAGTAATGTTATTTATTGGAACTATTAGATTTAATCTTAATATGTAATAAATATTTATGTATATTTAAATAATAAATAAATTTTACTTGGAATTAAAACAAAATAAAAACTTCAAGAAAGATCTTTCAATTAAATAAATTCATTTTAAACATTAGGTATCGCGTTGCTATTGAGTGTCCGTAATATATAAGTAGGAGGAAGGAGAGAGAGAGAGAGAGAGAGAAAGAAAAGAGAGAGAGAGGAGAGAGAGAGCTGATGTAAGAAATCTATATGTATACGAAAAAGATTTTGTGTATGTATATGCATATATATATATACAAGCAGGAGCGTGTGTGTATATATATATATATATATATATATATATATATATGTGTGTGTGTGTGTGTGTGTGTGTGTGTGTGTGTGTGTGTGTATGTGTGGGCATGTGTGTAAGTATATGCGTATTTTCTGAGTATATGTGAGGTCTGTTAGTATACTTGCGTAAATATGGGATAATATTAATTATACACATATAAGTCCGGTGTGCGTTGTGGTGCATTGGATATCGGCTCGGAACGAGAAATCGAGGAGCCGAGTTCGAATTCCAGCTGAATTCATTTCATTCACTTACGGGCAAATACCCTTGGGAAAGGTATTAATCCGTCTATTCCTTCCAGTGATGGGTTAAATAACAGGACAGATTGAGTTCTATAGCCTTGGTCGGCAATCAGTCTACCGCAGAAAGCAATGGCAACCTACTGCGGGATAATCTTCTGCCAATTCAGTCATGTCTCTTTCGAGACATGATCGCCCAAGCGTGTTTCACGTATGGCACTTAACTGACTGAATTCACTTATCATCACCTGGGATATCATAGCAAGAGCTAAATCTTTCAATATAAAAAAACCATGTAATTTATGACTTGTTGAAAAATTGATTATTCCAAATCACTTCAATAGCCCTAGCTTATTAAACAAATTAAACGAATGGATGGTTACATGTAGGCATAAAAATAAATATCTTCTTAAATATGTCGACCTAGATGAATTTTATCCACTGGGCCAGAACGCACATAGGTGAAAATATTATCATTCTTTAATTGCAAGAAAAATTTAGACCGAACAGTGCTGTTTTTTTTTAATTTTATATTACCTAAATTCCTTCGATAATAGTAGAAAGGAAATTTCCAAGGATTTTTAGTGGAAGCAAAATAATGTTTAAGATCGTCACGGAAATGTATGCTAGCTCAGTATATAATGTTGCCGTTTAACGGACAGATCATATTTTTTTTACTAAAAACATCGTCTCTGTTGAAAATGTTTTGTTGGGATATAGATTTATTGATGTTTTTAATGCAATTATAGATGATATTATCACCATTTTAGTTATTTTGGTGTTGGTGAATTGTATGAATTAAATTTAGGAAAATTCTTCCAATATAGGTTAGAAAATTGCATTGAAAGGTGGATTAAACCATTTAATGTTAAGCTGTGGTGATAAATACCGAGCAAAAGCGAGAGACCGGATGTTTGCTCTCTCACGACAAAAGGCAAATGACCTAAAGTCGTCTCTGCGCAGGTAGGTTCGCGAAGATGTTCCGGTAAAAAAAAAAACATAATCAAATATCAAATTTCCATTTCGCGAGCCTACGCGAATTTTATTTACCAGCCAATGGGAAGCCCAGAATCAAATTCAAGTGTGAAATTTCAAACGAGCTGTTTTGATCCTAAAAGCAGATATAAAAAGCGGAGACACAAAGACAGACCGGCGGAGACAGACGGGCAGAGAACAAGGAGAAGAGTGTAATTAATATCCCCTTGATCTAAGTCAAGCGGCTACTATGCCTCTCTCACTGTCTCAAAAGTACTCACTGACCTAAGGAGCGACTACTTCAAAGACATTCCTCGCATACCTCCTCTCCCCACATTCCTAAGCCTTTTATATTTTCCAGCTCATCATATTTGCCATGAACATTTAATCTCCGTTGGCCCTATATTCAAGTATTGCTTTAATTGTAAAACATTACTTGATATGTGTATATATAAATGTTATTTTCTACTCGAATTGCCTTTCTTGATTTTATAATCATTTTATGACTTATAGTGGGCTATCTACCACAAGGCCAAATTCCGTTAACCTGCAACGGTATACAATTATCCTCCACTAAAACGGAATTCTACAACGACTAGAAAAGAATAAATAAGAAGCCACTATAAAGCTTACGTTATTTCTGTTTATTTTTACTTTTATTTTTGTTTCTTTTTTCTAAATACTCTGCATTTTTAATTACTGTATTATCTTTTATAATCATTTCACCCGAAGCAATGCAAGATCACCACTGATGCGCAAAAAAGAAAAAAGGGACACAGAGGATGTCAAAGAAAAAAATAAAAGATGGATGGGAATAAAAGAGATAGATGTCAGTTAACGTTTTGATTCAAAATTTTGGAGATTGTAGCTATCAGGGAAGCAAGCAAATAGAAGGGAGAAACAGTAAGTGCAAGAAAAGAAACTCATGGAGTAGAAGTTATCTTTGTAAAAGTCTCGTCTATTTTCAATTCTGAATATATTTTAGAAACTAAAAGTCTGTAATCAAAGTCTAACTGCGCCAACCGTGTGAAAACCAAACATTTTTATAAAATTTAAATGACGTAAAGTTCAGTTTATATTCAGCACCTGAAGAATGCGTTGTGCATAAAACTCCGAGTTGTGCTATTGGTGAGTGATAATATATACATATATATATATAATTCCAGATTTTTTTTTTAATTCAAGATTTTTTTATTTTGAGTGCTCTGACATGTTTTTATTATGATCAATACTCAATATAATGAGTATTATAGAGCTTCATATAATTATATAGTTATGAATTAATTGTACATTGCGACACGGAAATTTCTATATCTATCTATCTATCTATCTATCTATCTATCTAATCTAAGCTTATTTATAAATGGAATCCTGTCTCTGTGTGTGTGTGTGTGTGTGTGTGTGTGTGTGTGTGTGTGTGTGTGTGTGTGTGTGTGTCCGTTACCTATAGACTCCAAAACGATTGAACCGATTTTCTTGAAAATTTACACAGTTGTACTATAAACGTTTGCGAGTGTTTTTAGCGAGTTTTTGTGTCGAGGTACCCTCGATAAATATCGAAAATCGATAATCGAAAAAATCGGATTATAGAAGGAGTGGTCCGATTTTGATCAAATTTGCTACACTCATAGGCAAAGACATAAGAAACGATATTCAGAAGTTTCAAGCTTGCAGTCCTTACAATACCGCAGAAAATCGATAATATATATATATATATATATATATATATATATATAAGGCAAGATGTTTGTGCGTGTGTTTGTTTATCTGCCTGTATGTCTGTATTTTTTCAGCTTTTTTATTTTAGTTTTTGCTTAGGGTTTGGTTCTAAGTAGGTATAATTGTAGTTCTTAGTCTCAGCCATGATACCATTTACTCAGAGGACTTATTTAGCCTTCAAAATTCAGTTCACGATGAAAAAAATTTATTTGATATCGATACCAGGAAATCAAAATTTAACTTACATTCATTCATTTTTCTTTCAGTCTACGGTTTCGCTTTAACTGGAAACAACTATTGCTTTTTAGTCTTTCGTGTCAACGTCCAAAGAGTCTGAGCTCCAGGACCATGGATTAGTTTTAAAGCTTTCATTACATCCGAGCAACGCCGGGCTATACTGCTAGTATATATAATTCTGCAGCAACCTTTCTTTTAAAAATCTTTCATTGAATACGGACGACAAGGAAGGTTTAATTAATTTTTCATTCAGTTTTTCTAGCATCCTAACATTATTTTTATTATGTTTGAGATAAGGAATATTCAAAAATTGTTCATTATTATCCCAAGTTTATAGAAAGATAGATAGATAGATAGATAGATAGATAGATATATAGATAGATAGATAGATAGATAGATAGATAGATAGAGTTTGGATGAGATATAGATAGATAGATAGATAGATAGATAGATAGATAGATAGATAGATAGATAGATAGATAGTTTGAGATAGATAGATAGATAGATAGATAGATAGATAGATATAAACAGATTTGAGATAGATAGATAGATATAAACAGATTTGAGATAGATAGATAGATAGATAGATAGATAGATAGATAGATAGATAGATAGATAGATATAAACAGATTATAGATAGATAGATAGATAGATATAAACAGATTTGAGATAGATAGACAGACAGACAGACATTTCCTTAACAGTTTGTTGTGACTCGGACTTTCATGCACGTAACAATGGTAAGGTGCAAATTAAAATCTGACCGTTGTTGTACGCCAATATTTATAGACTTTTAGCAAGAGAATATAATAGGGTGTTTAATTACGGGGCAACACATAAAGTAGTTAATAATGCTTTGAGTAAAAAAAAGATTGCAAATATGGTTAACAATCAATTAATTAAATATATTATTTTAAAACATGAAAAAACTATCCTTTTTTCATTAAATAGTAATATTAGAAATATATAGCATATATTTACTAATATATAAAAATATATCTCTATTTGAGGGCCTGAAATAAAGTAAATTTTATACTTATAAGCATTTTAAATGGAAAAAATAAGAAACACGAAAATGACCAACCGGTTTCAATCCCAAGTTTCATCAGGGTCGACTGGGAATTTAATTCATCCTTTTTAAAATATTTAGAAATGAAGATGAATGGGCATGGATAGTAATAATAAGTAGGCAATCCCTCTGTTTACAGAGAGACGACATTCTAGATCTAAAGTATAATGATTCCAATGCCTGCAAGTGTAACGTAGAGTGTGAACCAGACAAAGCTGCTTCACACGATTTCTGATATTAATAGAGTGTTCAGTGATTGCTGACCCGGAAGTGTTTACCAGATATATTGAAATATATTTTTAATGGTACAGAATTTTATTATGGCATTAAAGACAATTTTTTTTAATATAATCGGCTATGCCAAATCTTAAAAAAAAAAAACAAAAAAAAAATAAACGACCGTTTTCGTTCCATATATTCAGAACAATAAAATGAGAAAAATTACGAAGAAAGAAAATCTGTTTTTGGTAAAATGGATAAATAGAAGGGTGAAAAGATTTGATTTCTGATAAATGTTATTACATCTAAAGATGCTATGGACTCAACAGAGAAAGCTAAACAAACACTCTCTATGTTTACAAAGTGAGGGCTGCTTGATATATATGTATATGGCTGAATAATGCAACCTAGCAGCTATTCTTGTATTGCGTTTAAATTCTTTAATTTGGGGATATCAACTAGGAAAACCCATAGCTCATCAGAACAATTACCGGAAACAATGCATAGAAGAGCAAAGGGAAGCTACCTTTTGGTGGTGGTAAGTCAACATAAAAAGTGATACTTTGACAGTTGCAGATTCTTTTTTGATTTTTTTTTCAAGAATATCTAAATATAAATCCGAAACCTAAGACTAGATGCACTAGCAGTAATTTTACCTTTTTTTTCGTTTGACTTTTCCTCTTAATTTCTCCGTTACACTTTTCATTCATTCATTCATTCATTCCTTCATTCATGCATTCCTTCATTCATTCATTCCTTCATTCCATTTTTAGTTTCTGCTTTGGCTCCGTTGTCTTTCTTTCATGTTCTTTTCGTCTTTCTCGTTTCAACCTTCTTAGTTTCTTTCTCTCTTCTCCATACACGCTGAAAAATCTTTTTTAAAACAATAATATATGTGCATATGTGAGAAGAGAGAGAAAGAAGAAAGAGAAAAGAGGAGGTGACAGTCATCTTCGGGTGTGAAGGCGAGAGTTCGCTAGACGAAAGCTTTCTGGCGCCAAAGGCAATGTCTAACATTTGAAAAATTTTAAATAAACTTAACCTGAGGATTAGAAACGAAAGTTAATGTTTGAAATAATGAATAATTGTCTTGCAGTCATGGAAATTTTTTTCTTCATTTCAAAAGTAATTAACCGAACAAAAGCTATAAAAAAGTAATTCTTTCATTTTGCACAATTTTCACTCTAAATGGTGTTTTGCTTTATTTTATATTATTTTAAAGAAGAAACGCTTTTTGATCGAGCAAATTCATTCAACTTTTATGTTCGTCAATTTATATAATTTCTGAAAGTTTTAACTAAAATGGAAAATGTGTTTTTATTCTTACAAAAAAAAAATTACAGATCCAAGATGTCTGATGCGAAACAACTAAAATACCATACGAATTTAATGTAAATGTGTTCGTTTTTTGAATAATTTTTAGTAAAAGGAAATAGTCGACATGAAGATTATAATTTGGAGATCTCGAAATCAAGCAAGTACAACAATTGAAATATCTAGATGTGTTAACAGAGGAGGAAATCAAAATCAAATCAAAAGGAACGAGACGAAAGACGAACGGTCAGCGAAAGTTAACGTCAGTTAGAGCACTATTAATTTGTTTTTTGCTGTCTAAATGAAGAATATATTAGCTGAATTTACAAGCGTCTCTAGTTTTAACATTGGTACAAGTTCAAACAATCGTCAGTGATTTTTACCCCGTGTAATTTTTTTCGTTTGACTTTTCCCTCTTAATTTCTCCGTTACACTTTTCATTCATTCATTCATTCCTTCATTCATTCATTCCTTTATTCTATTTTTAGAAAGTGCATTGGAATGGTGAAAGTTGTCTTCCAAAAGCGAAATAACAGGATATTTTCGTTAGAAACAAATGAATGAGTATTGAACTGTTACGCAATATCGGTCCTTCTATATATGACATTGAATGCTAGACAATCTCTTCGCAAATGAGGAAGAGACATAAAGCAACAGAAATGTGGTTCTACAGAAAGATCTTGAGAATACCATGGACTGAATATGTGAACAACGACGAAGTTTTAAAGAAAGCAAATACGAAAATGACATATACACTTAACCCGCAGCAAGAAATAATTGCAATTTCTAAGGCACATAAGAGGAAAGTTAGCTTGGAAAATTTGACTCACACAGGAAATATTGGGGGTAAGAGGGACAGAAGAAAACAGTGAATAGCATACCTGATGAAAATGTGTAGACGGGTTGGCAGGAGAGGGTTTAGAATAAAAAAAACGATTAAATTTACTAAGACCTACAAGGGACAGAAAAATGTGGAAAGCCATGATTCTAACGTCGGCGACGAAAGCGGCAAAGACGGCAGTGCGCTGTTACGTCGGCAGTAGGAACGAGACGAATGACGAATTTGTTTTTTGCTGTCTAAATCAAGAATATCTTAGCTGAATTTACAAGCGTCTCTAGTTTTAACATTGGTACAAGTTCAAACAATCGTCAGTGATTTTTACCCCGTGTAATTACCACGGCGGATCTTTTTGCATCTGTACCTCAGAATCCAGTGTCGACCCTGAATATGTTGATGCTTCAAAACACAGGATTGACACTCAACTAATTAACCGGCACAACGACATCTCACCCAGGAAGCCATCAGCTCGTTTTACAGCAATACTGCCACTCAAGGAAAAATATCGCCAGAAACATCCACAGAGTCGGTCATTCTTCGCTACCCAGAACCGAATCCGTTGCCACTGCACACTCCATCATTGACACTGCCTAATTGCAGTTAAGATTTCTTCGAGTTAAAGAAACTTTTTCCGCCAGACAACTATGTTTAACTCCTCACTTCGCAGGGTTTTTTTTTAACTTGATAAGAAATGATTGTATACCAGTGTAAATAAATGTTTGTTGTGCATTGTGGTACAGTGGATATCGACTCGGATCGAGAAACCGGGGAGCCGAGTTCGAATTCAAGTTGAATCCATTGTATTCACTTACGAGCAAATACCCTTGGGAAAGGTATTAATCTGTCCCTTCCTTCCAGTTATGGGTTAAATAACATGACAGATTGGGTTCTATAGCCTTGGTCGGCAACCAGTCTACCGCAGAAAGCAATTGCAACTTACTGCGGGATAATCTTCTGCCCAGTCAGTCATGTCTCTTTCAAGACATGATCGCCCATAATTATATATTATATTATTTATATATCATATAATATGAGTTGTAAGTAATGCAACCCCAAAGCGTGACTGGAAAGATATATATATACAGACAGAAAATCTAAGCAAGAGCCAACAACCTACCACGGTTTGGCCCTACGGCTCGTCAGGGAAATTGGCTGCTACGAAACGTCTTAGGTTTTTGACTCTTGTTTAGATTTTCTGTCTTTGTTTGCTCTACTTTCGTATTGAGCGCTTTAGTGTTAGGGTTTCGTCTTGAGGTTTTTTTCTTTCTTACATGTGCTTGACTTTTTGTTCATGTACTTCGTTTGTTTCTTTTTTTACTTCCCCTTCTTTTCCCTCCGAGTTGTACAAGACGATTTAAATTATAGCTTCATTCATACTAGTTTCGGCAGAGTTAGTTCTGTTACTATTGGTATTATTATTACTATAGTTAATATATATATATATATATATCGGCCATAATTATTTAGCCACCCCAGTTTTTTTTTAAAGAAATGATGTATTTCATACTATTTTTAGTATTTATTTATTTATTTTTTTAATTATTTCACCCCAAGCAAGGCATTCCACTGCCACTATTGCGCTTGGGGCTACATAAGGGAAGGGAAATAGAAAGAGTGGTTAGATACAGGAAATGTCAGAAGTGGGGTGATAGATAGTTGGGAGGATGGGAAGAGTGTTTGAAAGAATGGAAGCGGGTTAGTTTCTTAGGAGGTGTCTATTGATCTTACATTTAAACTCCTGGAGATTGTAGCCGTCGGGGAAGCAATCGTTTGGAAGAGAATTCCACAGTCGGGAAGTGCGAGGAAAGAAACTGTTGGAGTAGAAGTTACGGTTGCATTTTATCGGTTTCACTGTAAAAGGGTGGGATCTAGTTGCTAATCTAGTATCTCGTGCAAATTCAAACCTAGGGGGCACCAGTGATCTAAGTTCATAGGAACAGAAACCGTGAAAGTATTTATAGAAGAGACACAGGGAAGCCACGTCGCGCCGGTGAGAGAGAGACTGCAGGCGGTCTGCTAAGTCGGTATCGATCACATTACAGACCCTCCGCTGTACCTTGTCGAGAAGCCCAAGGAGAATAGCAGGGGCACCCGACCAGATATGTCAACAGTATTCAATGCACGGGCGGATGGTAGATTTATAAATGTGCAGGATAGATTCAGACGGAAAAAAAACTCCGGGCCCTGCACAGAGAACCAACTTTCATAGCAGCGGGTTTAGCAATGGATTCGATATAGTCATTTCACTTGAGGTCCGCTGAAAGTGTGAGACCAAGGAGGCGTAGTTTTTTACTCTCTGGGAGGCGAGCCTGGTCCATGCTAATAGGAGGTTGGTGCGATTGTCTATGATGATTAATTGATAGTAGTTTCGTTTTAGAAGCATTAAAATTTACGAGCCATTTCTTACCCCAGTCCACTACGGATTGGAGGTCCTTTCCAAGCTCGGCTGCAAGGTTATCTTTGTCGCCAACACCAAAGTTTGGATCGAGGCGAGAATAAAGTGTGGTGTCATCGGCGTACATACCTACTTGGGATCTTATGGTATCAGGGAGATCATTAATGTAGATCCGAAAGAGCGTAGGACCTAGGATAGAGCCTTGAGGGACACCCGCGTTCGTATGGTAGTTCTGAGAGGCATGTCCGTTTAATACCACTTTCAATGTGTGGTTAGGTAGGAATGACTGGATTAGTTCAAACAATTGTCCAGCTATACCATCGCTCCGCAGTTTGCATAGAAGGCTAGCATGCCAAACTCTGTCGAATGCTTTAGAGATATCCAAGGCAACGGTTCGGGCTTCACCATTCCTGTCGAGTGCCTCCAAATAAAAATAAAACGTTTCTTTTATAACGGTTACTTTGCAATATTTTACAAATCAAGGAAACAAAGATGAACCCGTCCGAAACACCCTAAATTATCTTTATTCTATCATTGATGAAACTGCTATATAGGTAATTATTAAATATTTATAAATTCATTTGTCGCACATGCTATTATGCACTATAAAAATAATCCTTGTATTTGTATTTACAATTATTGACTTGGCAATAATTACTAAAAATAGTATGAAATACATCATTTCTTAAAACATTGGGGTCGCCTAATAATTACGGCCGGTAGTTTATATATATATATATATATATATATATATATACTACCGGTCATAATTATAAGACCACTATTTATAGCTATTCGCAGACAGATCTGTTTCTCTGTATCACAGCTCATCAGTACAGTCAGACATCCGATTGCTTCTAACCAGGATTGAAACTAGACCGAATTGATATCAGTCGGCGATACTACTTCTGAGCTATGGATGCTCGGTAGAAAAAAGCAGACTTTTAGCGTGTTATATACGATGTAAGCCCACGCCTGTAGCCAATAGTGTTCAAATTTATTACTGAATGAACGATATATACATATATATATATATATTAAGAAGGAGTCATTAAAAGACCTCAAAAGGCTAACCTGTTATCCAGCTGTTGTTCTTAGAGAAATCTCCATAATAATTTCACTCAAATAACGTGTGTAGGTTTGAAAGCATGTATATTTCGATTCAATTACCAACATAAAACAATCATTTTTACAAAAATAAAAAGACATAGACCCAGATTTATTTTTTATTCAATAAAATTTTGTTATTTTATTCCCTTTTTAATGTTTTAAAAAGATATTTTCTCAAATTTAATATTTTTTTATTCAACTGAGGATAAGTTTTGTCAATATAGAGAGCTAGGGAAAAACATTATTCCAAACAAGCCAATTACTGAGCGTATGTGTACATGAGTGTACATTTGTAAAATTTAAAATGTCCAAAGCACGTTTAAGTCTCGCAAAAGACGTGACATAAATTGTGAGAAGACTGAATGTATGGTTGTTAGTAAAAGGAACAGCCCAAATTACAGATTGGTGTTATTATAATAATAAAAAATGCAACAGATGCCTGGGAAGCGTATTAATAGAGAAAGAAAATTGCAATACGGAAATTCCAAAAATACAACTAGTGAACAAAATAGTAAGAAACAGAAAAAAATATCGTTAAAAATAAAGAGGAGACTTGAATCAACAGAAACAAAGAAATGAGTACTGAACTGTTATGTAATATCATTCCTCTTATAAGGCAGTGGATGCTGGACAATCTCCTCAAAGATGAAGAGGAGACTTGAATCAACAGAAACAAAGAAATGAGTACTGAACTGTTATGTAATATCATTCCTCTTATAAGGCAGTGGATGCTGGACAATCTCCTCATAGATGAAGAGGAGACTTGAATCAACAGAAACAAAGAAATGAGTACTGAACTGTTATGTAATATCATTCCTCTTATAAGGCAGTGGATGCTGGACAATCTCCTCATAGATGAAGAGGAGACTTGAATCAACAGAAACAAAGAAATGAGTACTGAACTGTTATGTAATATCATTCCTTTTATAAGGCAGTGAATGCTGGACAATCTCACGAGTGAAGATGAGACTAGAATCAACAAGAACAAAATATTACTGAACTGTAACGTAATATTATTCCTCTTATAATGGAGTGAATGCTGGACAATCTCACGAGTGAAGATGAGACTAGAATCAACAAGAACAAAATATTACTGAACTGTTACGTAATATTATTCCTCTTATAATGGAGTGAATGCTGGAGATATATATGTCCAAGGATCTATTTTTGTAGCATTGTTGAAGGAAGAGAAACCTTATATGCCATTAATATCATGAATATGAGGAAGACAGTTTTTGCAGAAAACAGTGCGAGGTGAAAAGATCTTTTTTTTTCTTATTTTGAAGTAACTGTTCTGTTAATAAGGTTGTCTTTCGAAGGAAGGTGATGTCAATAAAATGACACCAAGAGTATTTTCATTATTCGGACTATTGTTATCATCTTTACTGCTATGTTTATGACGTTTCGGCCGTTGTATGCACCGGCATTCTTCAGGATGAAATTTCGAACCGAACCGAACACTTTATTACGATCGCGGGGTATATCATTCTCATTCCATGTCCGATGGCACTTCTGGTAGCCATGTAGCTATCTTCCTTTAATTTAACTTTAATTTGTTATTTCTTCACTGCTATAGCCTGGTATTTAAAAAAACTCTTAGGTTCACGTCACTGGAACTAACAAACGTATATTGTCAAATGGACCATGTGTCAGCTTGTGAATTTCTGAAACTTATAAACTTAATATCTCAGTAATCATTTTTTTTTACAAGATTTCATATTGTGATCTTTGATGCTAATGATTTTCTCTGGTACTCTGTATTACTGGTCAACATATTGTATTCATTTCTACGCTTGGTCGGCTTAGGTGATTTTTGTAGCGCAGCATATGCGCTGATTTTTTAAGTTTACGTAGTTTCCAGTGGTTTTCTCTATTATTTCAACTTCATTCCATAGGGTGGGATGATCCCCTTTCTCCCTCCATATGTGGTCAGCTATGCCTGATTTTTCTGTCTCACCTCATGTTGCTTTCCACATTCTTACCGGTTGGTCGTTTTCCTGTTTCTTATTTTTTTATTTTTCCATTTTTAAAATGCCTATAAGTATGAAATTTACTTTATTTCGTGCTTTCAAATATATATATATATATATATATATATATATATATATATATATATATATATATTAGTAAATATAAGTATTAGCCTTGTTTCTCTTTTATATTAATTTCCACTGCTACAAGCAATAGCGTACCCACAGTTCTTAGCCATGTACTCCTCTATTGGAGATCTTACTCAAGGTCGTAAACATGGCGGTAAAGGTGAGAACAATAGTCCGAACAATGTAAATAGTGTAAATACTATCTCAGAAGTATAGACAAATACTGACAACAGGCAGTGAAAGGATTTCAGAATGTGAAAATATAGGGAAAATAATAATACTATCGTAAGTCAAATATCATCCACACTTTCGCCATAATTTATCTTTAAAATTGCCACACCGTTTTCTGCCCACGCGTGCCTATAGCTTAAACACGACCAATTTTATGGTTACTGCTACAGTGTAAACATGGCTGCTCCACTAGAAGTGTACCAGATGGAAGAGAAGAGAGTTGTGATTCATTTTTTGTCGTCGAAGGGGTGACATGAGCTGAAATTCATCGGAGGCTTTTAACATAATACGGCGGCAATACACTGCTGCGTAGAACTGTGTATGAGTGGATCGAGAAGATTAAAAGTGGTCGGACAAGCGTGACGCACATATTTGTACCAGTACGACCACATTTAAAGTTAGCATACCACCACTTAACCGTTGTTTCCTACGGAGCAGAGTTTGAATAACACTTAGCAGGTCATTGCTTTGCTTGAACAGTATTTTTCCCATCAGAAAGCAATACTTTATCAACAAACGAAATTAAGATTTTTTCCATTGTTTTAAATATATGCAACAGTAGGTTCACTTAAATAACTGTAATTTGTAAATTAATAATCCGATCGGGCCCAGATTTTGTCACGTGCTATTTGAGGTTAATACTTACTTCATAAAAATCATAGTGGCGTCATCTCTATGCCAGGCCCAGGACTTCTTCAGTGACGTGTCACACGGTACCATGCATCGAACATGTGGGCAACGAGATTTTGGAAGGACTCGAAACAAAAAGGAAACTCATACTTAATATCAGGAAGAGGCAGTTGGAATTTCTGAGGCACATAATGAGAAAAGAGGACTTGGAAAATTTGATACTCACAGGACAGAGAAGAGCATGCAAAAGATTGATTTTTGACAAGGTATTCAAAATCTATTTTTAAAAAGCCAAAACTTTAACTTGAAATATTGTATCCTGCCTTTAAATAGCCGAATCAAATCAAGATGTTCATATGGATCTTATACATAGCATCAAACTCGTTTAGAAATATTTGTCTGCAACCACTTTTCCTAATCAAAAGATTAAAATGGGTTTGAGCGAATGAAGACTGGTTCTTTCCAAATAATATCCTTCTTTGAACATTGTAGAATGGCGCTACATAATCACAAACAAAGCTGAACAATCTCTTCCAAAGACAAAGGAGAGACTCAAAACAACGTAAATGTGGTTCTCCAGAAGGATACTGAGAATACTTTAGACCGAACATGTGAACAACGACGAGGTTTTGGAGAGGATAGAAACAAAAAAGAAACTTATACATAACACCAGGAAGAGGCAATTGAAGATTCTGAGAGATATAATGAGGAAAGAGGGCTTGGGGAATCTAATACTCACATGGGTATTATAAAAGGACAGTGGAAAGTAGCGTGAAATGCTTAATAGGCTTGAGCAAATGGATAGCAAAACGGAGTTTGGAAGAAATAACAAAAAGACAATACGTAAAAGAAAAGACTCGTATATTAGTCAGTTAAGTGCTATACGTGACGTTGGTAAGAAGAAAGTTCCATTTGTACAACTTCTTCCGGAGGCTGATATTTGTCCAAAATAAACGAACTCTAATGAGGATGCTTCCCAAAACTACAACAATCTTAATCTTTTGATCCCTATGCTAAACAGTAAAGTACCATATCTTCTCGCGGTAGGTTGCCATTACTTTCTGCGGTAGACTGGTTGCCAACCAAGGCCACAGAACCAAATCTGTTCTGCTATTCAACCTATAGTTTGATAGAGAACCGATAGATTATATTATATTATGTTAAAGTAGTTATTGGGGGATCAGTTTAATACTTCTTAACAACAGAAAATCGATCCCCTACTTTATGTTCAGTAGAAGCTTTCATTATATTTCAAAATGTTATATTCAAGTCAGTCAGTTAAGTGTCATACGGGATACACGCTTGGGCGATCATGTCTCGAAATAGACATAACTGACTTGGCAGAAGATTTTCCTGCTGCAGGTTGCCATTAATTTTTGCGGTAGACTGGTTGTCAGCCAAGGCTATAGAACCCAATCTGTCAGGTTATTTAGGACATAGATGGAGGGAAGAAATTCGCAAGGATATTTATGCGTAAGTGAATACAACGAATTCAACTGGGATTCGAACTCGGCTCTCCGATTTTTTGTTCCGTGTCCATATCCACTCCCATCCGCTATATACGCAGCAATAATATCATTAGGGGAAAAAAATCATCTGTAATGTTTAAAGCAAAGAAAAGCACTGATAGACAAAAAATAATTCCTGAAAATAATAGTTTCTGGTGGAAATGATCCTCCTCCAGTTTAAGTAATGACTTACTCTGGGGTAGGCTCATTTCGCAAAGAAAATCAGGAATGTAAAATTAAGAATAAACATTCTACTCAATGGAAATACATTGGCTAGAGAATGGCGAGATCTGATTGTAAAATCCCTCAAGGAGAAATATCGCATTCGGACGATATAAAGACAAAAAGCTTTTGGCGTCAGAAGTGACATTACAGACAACAATTCATATGTAATTAATTTTTGAGGAGATCAGTAATAATTTGTACTGAAGAATCTTTATTATGGCGCAACCATGTTGTTACGTTAGCAATCGTATCTAAACTGGTATATGATGAGCCTGTCCCCCACTCAACCCGCTCTATAAGATGAGCATTACCATTTCTAAGATCGCAGTAGACTGGACAAGATGATTCAATTTAACGTAGAGTGCGGAAACTTTGAGAGAATGTAATTTATCATGAATGTGCATTGTGGTGCAATGGATATTGGCTCGGAATGAGAATTCGGAGAGCCGAGTTCAAAATCTAGTTGAATTCGTTTCATTCACTTACGCGCAAATACCCGTGGGAAAAAGTACGAATCCATACCTTCTCTTTTTAATTTTGGGTTAGACAGATTGCGTTTTGTAACCTTAGATGGTATCGCAGAAAGAAATGTCGAATTATTGTGGGAAAATCTTCTGTCTAGTTAATCATGGGTCGAAAAAGACATTATTGTCAAAGCGTGCCATCACGTATGGCATTTAACTGACTTATTAAATACTATCAGTATAGCCCGGCGTTGCTCGGGTATAATGAAAGCTTATATATATATATTATCGATTTGCTGCACTATTGTAAGAACTGCAACATTGAAACTACTGAATATTGTTTCTTATGTCTTTGTCTATGAGTGTATCAAATTTGATTAAAATCGGACCACTCCTTCTATAACCCGATTTTTTCGATTATCGATTTTCGATATTTAATGGGGGTTTCCTCGACACAAAACCTAGCTAAGAACACTTGCAGACGCTTATAGTACAACTGTGGAAATTTTCAAAAAAATCGGTTCAGCTGTTTTGGAGTATACAGGTAACAGACACATACACGCAGACACACACACAGAAACAAAGTTCCATTTATAAATCAGTTTAGATATCATGTGAAAAACAGTCACACACGCCAACATAGATTAATGTTGATTTGTTTAGCAACCATTTTTTTAACATCATTCTTTAATTACGGTTGACAAGGAAGATTTTATTGATTGTGTATTGTTATATATATAACACTTAATGCAGAAAAGTTTCAACGGTTTTTTTTAATCATTTCACCCCAAGCAAGGCGTTAACGCCACTGATGTGCAGGGGATTACATAAGAGAATTGAAGTATTAGGCAGAAGAAGAGTGAAGAGAAAGACGAACCAGTTACAGGGTGTAACAGAGAAAGGGCAAGAGAAGAATGTGAATACAAGAGTGAAGACATTTGAGAAAGTAGAGAGAAAGGAAAAGAACAGGATACTCGGGTTGATGGAGAAAGGGCTGGAGTCAAGTGGATAAGAGATGGGAATTGACTTTGCATTTAAATTCCTGGAGGTTATAGCCGTCAGGAAAGCAAGGTATATGGAAGGGAGTTCCACAGGCGGGAAATGCGAGAAAAGAAGCTATTGGAATAGAATCGTCACCTGTATTTGGTTGATCTAACTAAATTGTGAAGGGGGCACCAGTGACCCAATTTCGTCTGAGCAGAAGCCATAAAAAATATTTATAGAAGAAACAGAGGAAGCCACATTCCCGTCGATGAGAAAGTGGTTGGAGTCGAGCTGCAAGATCGACACTAATCACATTACAGATTCTCCTCTGGAGCCTGACGAGAACACTGAGATGAACAGCAAGGTCGCCTCACAAGATATGACAACAGTATTTAATGCACGGTCGGGTGGTTGATTTGTATCTGTGCAAAATGGATTCAAGTGGAAAAAACTTCCTGGCCCGACACAGTGACCCAACATTCCTAGCAGTAGATTTAGCTATTGATTCAATGTAATTATTCCACTTGAGGTCGAAAGAGAGGATAAGGCTGAGGAGGCGCCGTGTATTGCTTTCAGGGACACTTGCTCGGATATGCAACAGTTATCTATCTATATTTATATATTCAGCTATTTTCCCAAATCAAAATATCTTCAAACGATTCCTATAAATAAATTTTTCATCAGGCCCAAAAGACTGACTTTTTTTTTTTTAATCATCTCACCCCAAGCAAGGCATTCCACTGCCACTATTGCGCATGGGGATACATAGGGGAAGGTAAAGAGAAGGAGTGGTTAGACATAGGGAATGTCAGGAGGAAGGTGACAGATGAGTAAGGATACCGAGGATGAGGGTTGGGCAAATGGGAAGAGTGTTTGATAGAATGGGAAGCAGGTTAGTGTGTTAGGAGGTGTCTATAAACATTACATTTAAACTCCTGGAGATTGTAGCTGTCGGGGAAGCAATCGTTTGGAAGAGAATTCCACAGTCGGGAAGTGCGAGGAAAGAAACTGTTTGAGTAGAAGTTGCGGTTGCATTTTATCGGTTTCACTGTAAAAGGTGTGGGATTCTAGTTGCTAATCTAGTATCTCGTTCAAGTTTGTATTTAGGGGGCACTAGTGATCTAAATTCATCGGAGCTGAAGTCGTGAAAGTATTTATAGAAGAGACACAGGTGAGCCACGTCGCGCCGGTGGGAGAGAGACTGCAGGCGGTCTGCCAAGTCGGTATCTATCACATTACAGACCCTCCTCTGAACCTTATCGAGAAGTCCGAGGAGAACAGCAGGGGCACCCGACCAGATATGGCAGCAGTATTCAACTAAAAAAAAACTTAATCCAAAGGCTATTCCAAATAACGAAAACCACGTCAATTAATCATTTCTAGCACGAACTACAATACAATGAGTACCACTTTTCCAAGGCCCTGACCAGACCAAGAATAGATTAATGCTGGGCCGAGCTTGGTCAATCCTTACATTTCCGCCTTGACTGACTGGAAAAGCGATTGCTTTGCCTAGAGGGTGAAAATCAATTTCCATCCATCTATATCACATACAAGACTTTAGTAACATCGCACTACCCTGCCCATATCATTATGGCAGATGTTCTGGCGAACTATATTCCTAGGTTTCATTAGTTCCAACCTTCACAGATATGACTCGCCATGTCAGTACACCGATTCGAATCTTTTTACTTCCTTTCATATTTTACTAGCAGTATAACCCGGCATTGCTCGGGTGGAATGAAAGCTTTAAAACTAATCCATAGTCCTGGAGCTCAGACTCAGCCTAAAGAATATTTGAAATAATAAAATAATTGCGACAATTTACCAATCGCTCGCACACACACACACACACACACACACACACACACACACATATATATATATATATATATATATATATATACTAGCAGTATAGCCCGGCGTTGCTCGGGTGTAATGAAAGCTTTAAAACTAATCCATGGTCCTGGAACTCAGACTCTTTGGATGTTGACACGAAAGACTAAGAACCAATAGCTGTTTCCAGTTAAAGTGAAACCGTAGACTGAAAGAAAAATGAATGGATGTAAGTCAAATTTTGATTTACTTGTACCGATATCAAGTTTTTTCGGCGTAAAATATTTTGAAGACTAAATAAGTCCTCTGAGTAAATGTTATCATGGCTGAAACTAAGAAGTACAATTATACCTACGGAGAGCCAAACCCGAAGCAAAAACTATCAATTTTCTGCACTATTGTAAGAACTGCAACCTTGAAACTTCTGAATATCGTTTCTTATGCCTTTGTCTATGAGTGTATCAAATTTGATTAAAATCGGACCACTCCTTCTATAACCCGATTTTTTCGATTATCGATTTTCGATATTTATCGGGGGTACCTTGACACAAAACCTAGCTATGAACACTCGCAGACGCTTATAGTACAACTGTGCAAATTTTCACGAAAATCGGTTCAGCCGTTTTGGAGTCTACAGGTAACGGACCCACATACACACACACACACACACACACACACAGACAAAGTTCCATTTATAAATAAGTTTACATTCTTCTTCGATGTGCCCTGATCCTGGGCATGACTGTAAACTGCATCCAGCAGCAAGGCCTCTGATTTGGAGATAGTGAGTAGCACGGATCCACCTCACCCTGAACTGGAGTGGTAGCAGCTGTTAGGGTCCCAGCTATGGGCAAATAGTTAACCCCACAAAACTAGATTGAAAACACAATGAAAGTATAAAAATAGACTTTTATAGAAATATATACATAAAAATAGACTTTTTCAAATAGAAAAATATACATTTTCGAAGGAAAAACATTACTAACAATACACTTTTGAAGAAAAAATTATTACTGTAACACATTTTTGAAGAAAAAAAAATATTCTCAGCAAAACAGTTTTGAATACAAAACTAAAAAACATTTTCAGTTTTCTAAAACAAAAAAGAATAAAAAAATCTGACTAAATCAACCTTCTCACTATTATTGAACATTAAAATGTAACTTAAAACCCCACCTTTTTGGCATCAAATAACCCACAGAGGTGTTGATATACCATTAAACAAAACTCCAACTCCAACTCTTCTATTTGCCCTGTTCCTTTCGGGACGTAGGCAATCATGTTCTTCCACATGTCCCTATCCCTAGTAGCCCTTAGCACACTTTCCTCTTTTACCCCACCCAAATTTCATACGGCCATCCATTTGCTCAAGCCCATGTTGCGCAATGCTTTTCCCTGTCTCTTTTTTGTCTATCTGACCTGTGAGTATCAGATTCTCCAAGCTCTCCTACCTCATTAAATGTCCCAGGAAGTGAGAGGTAAAGTCAATTCCGTCTGTTTCTTCCCAAGAACTAATGCAATGAGCAACACACTCCCTCAGAGACGCTTCCGTCATCACTACAACCCTAACATCTTCAAGACGAGGGCTAACGGCTATCTATTCTATAAATGCTCATAATATTCAATCTGTGCTGCATTCTTAAACTCAGTTAAAACCATCCTTTTCGGTTACCCTCTATTTTAAACGCCATTTAAGCTATGTGTTAGCGAACAATAGTAAATAAAAGATAAAGTTCGAATTTGCACGAGATACTAGATTAGCAACTAGATCCCACCCTTTTACAGTGAAACCCATAAAATGCAACCGCAACTTCTACTCCAACAGTTTCTTTTCTCACATTCCCGACTGTGGAATTCCCTTCCACAAGACTGCTTCCCCGACGGTTAAATCTCCAGGAGTTTAAATGTAAGGTCAATAGACAACTCCTAACAAACTAACTACCATCCATTCTCTCAAACACCCTTCCCATCTACCCTAACCTCATTCTCGGTATCCTTACCCATCTATCACCTTCCTTCTGACATTTCTTATATCTAACCACTCCTTCTCTTTACCTTCCCCCATGTAGCCCCATGCGCAATAGTGGCAGTGGAATGCCTTGCTTGGGGTGAAATGATTAAAAAAAAGTGATGGAAAAATAATGACCTAATCAAGGTATTAACTTTCAAAACAGCAAAAGAAAAAAACCCCGAAAATATCTGGAAGGTAACTCACATAATTAAATTCGTTAAAAAACCGATAACATTGGACTTGAAAAATCTAATTTCCGGAAAGAATATTTTCTCTAAGGACACATAGCCCAGTAGATGTGGGCGTTTAATTAGTTCCAGTGACTTGACTGAAAGAGTTGTGAGTTCAATACCTGGCTACATCAGTAGTGAACAAATAACTTAGGGAGTTGAGTTTAAAGAAGTTTAACATGACATCCGGAAGGGGCATCGGACATGGAATGAGAATTACATACCCCAATGATCAAAACAAAGGGCTCCGTTCAAAATTCCTTGCACCTGATGAAGGCCGAAACGTCGTAAACATGGCAGTAAAGATGAGAACAACATTCCAAACATTTCTTAAAAAGAATTTATAAATTTATGCTAACTGTAATGAATACCTAATGTTTACTCTATAAAAAAACGGTTAAATTTCTGAGACGAGTGGTATTTACACTATTTACATTATTCGGACTATTGTCTTCATTTTGTTGCCATTTGTACAACGTTTCGGCTGTTGTACGCTACAGCCTGCTTCAGGAGTTAGAAATTTTAAACTAAACCGTTTATTACGATCCCTGCAGTATATCATTGTGCGTAGTCTTTTATTATTTTGAACACACTTCTAGACCTGCTAGCAGATGTATTCCTGCTAAAACGAAAACGCATGTAGTTCAGACATCATGTGGCTTCAGCGCATTTTAGTCACATTGTTCGCGATGACATCTACCACGAAATTTGGATAGGTAGGGAAGGTGATGAAGTTTTGGAAAGGATGGAAATGAAAAAGAAAATTAATATCAAGCATCGGAAGAGACAACTAATGTTCCTGGGACATGCAATGAGGAAGGAGGGCTTGGAGAACCTCATACTAACAGGCCAGATAGGGAAAAAGAGACAGGGAAAAGCAGCGGATAACATGTTTGAAGGAACTGATCAGGTGGATGACGGAAAGGGGGTTGCATGGTGCAACAGGAGAAAGCGGCTAAGAGTCACCAGGAATAGGGAGCTGTAGAAGATAATGATTGCCTACGCACTGAAAGGACAAGGCACAAAGAAGAAGAAGAAGAAGGAGAAGAAGGGAAAGACGTATTCCATGGCCTGCATGTTCTCCCGACTTTAATCTTTAGATTTTTATCTGTGGGGTCACCTAAAATATTTGGTTTAGTTTATGCAGTAGACATAAATGATACAGGCATTTCGTCAAAGTGATATGCGGGCCTACGAAAATTTTTTTTTTTTAATCATATCACCCCAAGCAAGGCGAAAACGCCACTGATGCGCAGGGGGCTACGTAAGAGTGAAAAGATTGGAAAAGAGAAAAACCGGAAACCACATCCTAAATAGGAAACAAGGGATGAGCCTGTTCAATAGACGTGGGTGGAGTGTAAACCGGACGATAGTTTAGTCTATCTACTCCAATTGAAATCATTCGACACTGTGTGAGGTATTTGAAATGGTTTCGATAGTCAACGATCCGACGTGTGCATTTGTGTGTAGAAGCAAGCGGAGGTCATTTTGAACATTTGGTATGAGTTGCTCTGTTGTGATACAACGATGGAAAGTTTGTAAAATTATTTTGGTATAGCCCCCCATATATATATATATATATGAGAGAGAGAGAGAGGAGAGAGAGAGATAAGAGAAGGAGATAGAAAATCTTTTCATCTAGAATCTTTAAGAATATTTATTTAGTGTAACTTTACTGGTTTCAAAGTTCTATGATCTTCAAAATTTATATTGAGACGTGTGGTAATGTCATTATATGTCTCGCATCTAACTGGAGTTGGTGAATTATTTTCGTTTCAGGAGAAAGTAACTCTGAGTGCTGTCTATTTAAAATGCAAGCTAGTTGGTTGGTTATGATCACGATATAAGCTATATTCATTTTTCGGTCCAGAATCGACTGCGACGATCAAGACACCACAAACGCCTATCATTTGCAGCTCTTCCCATTTCCATTCCTCCCTCGCATAGTTCTGCCATCGATTTACACAAGCTCATGAGGTAGGCTTCTCGCTGTCTTCCTCTGCCCATCTTCCTGACGAACCCTCCCGTGAGTTTCATGCTTTCCAAGCTTCCGTTCCTTATTATCTCTCCTAGAAGTTTTAACTTCTTTCTTTCTCTCTGTCTCTGTCTCTGTCTCTCTCTCTCTCTCTCTCTCTCTCTATATATATATATATATATATATATATATATATACATATATTTTTTAAAACATATACTGTTAAATATAAGAGACAATGAATGTCTATTATGTTTAATCATGAGCCGTTCTAAACGTCGTATTTTGGCTTTAATTTCAGTTGAAAATAAAGACAAAAATTCTTCCAACATTTGGATAATATTTTATTAATTTGCTTCTAAGCTTTCGGCTCACATTAGCCATCTTCAGAGAAGTTATTTAGACGGTAATACAATAACATCCACCATCACCGACGATTTTATTTTGTGTTGACATAAAACTCCGCGAGGCAACGGCAATATTACCGTCTAAATAATAAAAAAATGATTAAACATAATAGATATTCATTGTCTCTTATATTTAACAGTATATGTTTAGAAAACTATTTTCTGCCTCGATACACTATATATATATATATATATATATATATATATATATATATATATATACTAGTAGTTTAGACGGTAATGAAAGCTTTAAAACTAATCTATGGTCCTGGAGCGCAGACTTTTTGGACGTTGGCACAAAAGACTAAGAAGTTCTTTCCAATTAAAGACTGAAAGAAAAATGAACGAATGTAAGTCAAATTTTGATTTCCTGGTATCGATATCAAATAAGGTTTTTCATCGTAAAAAATTTTGAAGGCTAAATAAGTCCTCTGAGAAATGGTATCATGGCTGAGACTAAGAACTACAATTATACCTACTTATAGCCAAACCCGAAGCAAAAACTAAAATAAAAGCGGTGAAAAACATTCAGACATACAGGTAGATAAACAGACACACACACAAACATCTTACCTTATGTATATTATCAATTTTCTGCGCTATTGTAAGAACTGCAACCTTGAAACTTCTGAATATCGTTTCTTATGCCTTTGTCTATGAGTTTATCCAATTTGATTAAAATCGGACCACTCCTTGTATAACCCGATTTTTTCGATTATCTATTTCCGATATTTATCTGGGGTACTTCGACACAAAACAGAGCTAAAAACACTCACAGACGCTTATAGTACAACTGTGTAAATTTTCAAGAAAATCGGTTCAGCCCGTTCGGAGTCTACAGGTAGCGGACGCACCCACACAGATACACACACACCGACAAAGTTCCATTTATAAATAAGTTTAGATTAGATATTAGATTCTAAGTAAATGTGCATTTTTAGTCTCATATTCCCTTAAAATTTATTTTTTGCTCGCATGTTTCGTCCAGTTTTTTTTCAAGATTCTTCTATGGAACCACATCTCTAATTCCATAAGTCTTCTATTGTCCGGTATAGCAGAGCATTTAATCGCTCTTTTCTTCTTCCCTTTGGGCACCTCGACATGGTGCAATGGTTAGCGAGCTTGTCTCTCTGAAACCTATTACAATTGAGTAGTGAGTTCAAACCTTATTGGATGCCCCGTACTTTCAGCCTTGTGCCACACCTAAGCAGCGCTTAGAAAATTAGATTGGGAATAAAATTGTTAACATATCTTAGAATACAAAAGCTTTTCAAAGGAATCGTGTTGTGATATTACAGACCCCCTCCAAAAACAAAAAAAACAAAAACAAAAAAAATGGATTTAAAAGCGAAAAACAAATTATTATGGACTTAAAAAAACAATTTTGAGAATCCATGTAAATTCAGTTGCTAAATTCAGAGTCAGTTCAAAAAAAAAAAAAATGAATAAATAAAAAATAAAAAATAAAAAGAAAGGTAGACAGAAACAGATTTGTAGTTACAAGATGTTGATTTTCGAAGCACAGCACACTCGATTCATGAAAAAGCGGAAGTCCACCAGTGCTGATATCGATACTTAGCATCATGGGTAATTCGTTACGACAGTAAGAGGGAAACGTGCACGTATTTTAATAGCATTTTTTGTTTTTAAATTTTTTTTTTATGAAAAAAATATCAGTGTTGGACTTTAATGGTTTCCATCAAATTCTTGCGCATGTTTTCCCAAATTCTAAGTGACATTTCATGTACACATTTCAAGTATATGTAAATATATACGTAGAGAGATAGACTAAACGCAACATAATGAGAATATGCACAACAACATTCCAAAGATCTTGTATCTGTGTTATCATGTTGGATAAAATGTAACTAAACATTTTCAATATCTCTTTAGTTTCACAAACACACACACACACACACACACACACACACACACACACACACACACACACACAACATTTTAAAACTCTCTAACTTGAAATAAAACTTATCATTTAATATGACAGTGTTGAAACACAATGGCTACTTTTGTAATGATAGTATAACATATTTATGTTATAAATATATATATATATATATATATATATATATATAATTTATATAGGTTTCGTGAGGGCAGCGTTATAATGAAGGACGAAGTCGTCATGAACATGATCAGTTAAATGACAGACCCTTTATTTTCACCCGATAACGTGCATTTTACCATAAAAAAAATGTTGCCAAAATATATTTTATCAGTACAACTACTGAAAAACTCTACATGCGTACATAAATCAATTTATATATTGAGTTAAAATTGAAGATATATGTGTGCGTATCTGTGTTAATGTATCAGGGTATGTATTCTCACTGATTTCTATCAACATCCACCTCCACATTTTCACCCGATTTGTTTGAAAACTTATACACCCATTGCAAATTTATTATTCTGTACAAAAAAAAAAAAAGAAAATGCGCGTGAGTCTTCAAAATAACTCTTTCAAAAAATACAAGTGTTATCTCCCTTATTTATTGTGTATATGTATAGAAGTCTAAAGAATTCACCTGAACTTCCTGTTAACTCTTATTAATAAAGGAGAAATAGTCCATTATCTGAGGAATATGTGTGTTTCCCCATTACAGTATTCTCGTTGATTTTTTTATCAGACACTTCCACATTTTTCATCCGATTTGTTCCAAAACTTACACATCCCTTCGAACTTTATTCAAGTAGACATTCATTTTGCGCAGCCAACCCAGAAGCAAACCTCTGACATTTATTCCGACCCATTTTACCCTACTACGTCGGCTGAAGTTGCACACTTGTACATTTCCCCTTACAAAGACCAGCGCTTAAATTGCTCACAGGAACTCTAACTCTTCCCATCCAGTGCAACGCCTGATACTTACTGCTAAGTAAAAATAAAAATAATAAAGATCATTAGAAATGAATTTTGTTTTTGTAAAAATCTTTTTGTTTTTGTAAAAATCACATGAGCCTGAACATAATTAAAATTCAGTAATTAACTAATAATTGCAAGGTTTTATAGCTATCTAGATAAACAGTGATTGGGCACAATACGGGAAACACCTAATAACATAATAGCATATTTTCATAATTTTTGATTTAATATTAGCAGTACTTAATTATTTTGCTAAAATTGTTTTTTTGTTTACAGATATTATTTAAATAAAGATATTAAAGTCAACACTCAGTACTATTAAAGAATTTTTAAGTGTCATCTTTCAAGATGATAAAGCCCCTATTCATGCTGCTAAATTTGTAGTTGAATGGCACGGGAACATTCTAATGAAGTAGAACATCTAACCTGGCCACCACAGTCCTCAGATCTCAGCATTATTAAACATGTATTATTCGTTTTAGAAACAAATAGTGAAGACTCACATTACTATCATCACTGACAGAAATCGAGACTGTTTCACTAAAGAATGGATAAAAATTTCTCTGAAAAAATAAAACTTTATACAAGTCAATTCCACGCAAAATTAAATTTGCAATTACTGCCAAAGACAGTCCTATCCCATATTGAAATAAATTTGCTTAACATTTCAAGGTATTTTCATTATTTTGTCCCCCTCTTGTATTTCATTCTAATCGGAAATGTATTATCGCTAAAATTTTGTTGCAAAATAAATACCATAAAATAGTTTAACTGAGCACCCACTAGAAAAAGTACATTTTATTAACACACATAGGAATCTAATGTCATTAATTCGGAAGAGAACAATTATGACATCAAATGATATTCTTCTTCTTCTATGTGCCCTGTCCGTTCAGGACGTAGGCGATCATGGCTTTCCATGTCTCCCTATCCCTGGTGGCTCTTAGCAAACCTTTTCCTGTTACACCATAATACCCTCAATCTATCATCCACCTGATTAGGTCCTTCAAATATGTTATCCGTTGCTTTCCTCTGTCTCTTTTTCCCTTTATCTGGCCTGTTAGTATCAAGTTCTCCAAGAACCTCATTGCGTGTCCCAAGAACTTCAGCTGTCTCTTCCTGATGCTCAGTTATAATTTCCTTTTTGTTTCCATCATTGCCAAAACTTCACTATTGCTCACGTGGTCTATCTATGACATTCGCAGTTTCCTTCTGTAGAACCACATTTCAGTTGCTTCTAGTTTTCCCTTCATCTTTGATGATATTCACTGCCATATTGAAGAACTGACAACACATAGCAATCCAGTACTCTCTTCCTTGTTTCTAGCGAAATTGTCCTGTTTCTTAATACTTTATTCAACTTCTGGAATGCTTCCTTCACCATGCCAATTCGCCTTAACACGACTAAAAGTTTGTTGGTCTCTACATTACGGAATGTGCGGATGATCCATTTTATAAACTCTTTACCTGCACACAGTGAAGTGATATTTGGACATGTTCTCTGTATAGAAAATAAAGGTGAACTGAAGATAGTTAATACGCTTTTATGATATTTCGGATATGCTAAAATCAAGCAGGTACAGAAATTTAAACACCTGGGAAATGTTTTAACAGAGAATGGAAAGTGCGACACTGAGATTCCAAGGCGTATTCGGAAAATGACCTTGGATGCACTTCAAAATCTTAGTAGAGTAATGAGCGAGAATAGAATATTGAGCACGACATTGTTATGTGACGTTTGTCCTTCAATATGTCAGCGATTACTGGACAATCTCATCAAAGTTGAAGCAAAGAATTGAAGCAACCAAAATGTGGTTCTACAGAAGGATACTGAGAATACAATAGACCGAACATGTGAGCAACGACGAGGTTTTATAGAGGATTGGAACAAAAAGTAAACTGGTACTTAACATCATGAAAAGACAGCTGAAGTTTCTGGTTATGAGGAAGATATGCTTAGAGAGTCTGATACTCAGAGGACGGCTAGAGGGAAACAGAGACAGCCTACAACCGATAGAAAGACGTGGAAGGACATGGTCGATTACGTCCTGAGGATCACAGAACAGTGAAAAAGTTAATTATCTCAGAATATTGCAAAAGGGCTATGATGGTATAATATATATATATATATATATATATATATATATATATATATATATATACGACTGACAGAATCATTAGTCAAGTATTTGTGAAATATGAAATGATTGATTTATGTATTTTCTACTGTCGCATGACCTGGGGGGGTGATGAACTCGTTGTAGGATTGGCATAAGTGAAGAGTGAATCAGCGACGTCAAAGCCAATCATTCGAAATGCACTTTAGAAAGAAGTCAAGGAGTGTTCAAACGACAAATGAACGCAAAATACTTTATTTACTTGTCTCAATGAAGCAATGAGCCGGACAATAAAAATAATGTTTCCCATCGCTATGTAAGTGGACACTAGAGTCAACACCAAGTGGCGACAGACTGCTTCATGCTAAACGCAAACACAATCGTGTCCATGTTATATTTACGTCAGCTGCATCCCTGGTATTCTGCAATTTAACCCATAAATATAGCATACATTAAAAGTTTACACCAGCAATAAAGCCCGGTGTTGCTCGGGTGTAATGAAAGCTTTAAAACTAATCCATGGTCCTGGAGCTCAGACTCTTTGGACGTTTGCAGGAAAGAAAGACTAAAAAGCAATAGTTGTTTCCAATTAAAGCGAAACCGTAGACTGAAAGAAAAATGAATGGATGTAAGTCAAATTTTGATTTCCTGGTATCGATATCAAATAAGTTTTTTTTCGTCATAAACTGAATTTTGAAGGCTAAATAAGTCCTCTGAGTAAATGGTATCCTGGCTGAGACTAAGAACCACAATTATACCTACTTAGAACCAAACCCGAAGCAAAATGTAAAATAAAAGATCTGAAAAAATACAGACATACAGGCAGATAAACAGACACACACACAAACATCTTGCCTTATATATATATATATATATATATATATATATATATATTAGCCGAACACACACACACACACACACACACACACACACACACACACACACACACAAACACCCACATACATTCACAGTAAACCGAAAGTATTTGTCATTTGAATGTAAATCGTCTGCACAACCACACCAACATTGCCTGATGATGAGAATTAATCTCGAAACATAGATATTTCCATGTAGCAATGAAAAATTGACATAACCTATATTATATTATATTATATTATATTATATCAAGCTCTATAATACTCATTATATTGAGCACTGTTCATAATAAAATAAATGCCAGAGAACTCAAGATATAAAAAAAACCTCGAGTCCTCTTCACTTGGAATTATATATATATATATAGATAGATAGATATTGTATCCTAAGCATCCTTCTGTAGAACCCATTTCGGTTACTTCGAGTTTTTGCTTCAACTTTGATAAGATTGTCCAGTACTCGCTTTCTCTCTCTCATTTGTGTATTGACGTGTGTATATATATATATTATATATTGGCCGGTAAAAGAATATTCTAACTCATATTCAGAATATTCTTAATGTTTTGACGATACTTGCATATGTTTTTTCTACAAAAACGCGCAGGATTTATGTATCAGCATATATATATATATATATATATATATATATATATGTAAACAAATATATCTATATGTTTCTGTAATAAGCAAGAAAGTCTATAAAATCTACTAAGGAATATATATGAATATATTTATATATATATATATATATATGTGTGTGTGTGTGTGTGTGTGTGTGTGTGTGTGTGTGTGTGTGTGGAATTGTATAATTGTATTAACATTATTATTTTCTGTTGTATTATTCTGTCTTATCACGCGCAGTTGGAGTTAATAAATTTGTTATTCGAAACATTAAACAAAATAAATAATAATATATTCTACTAGCTGTAAATTAGCTCCGAAATTTCTGCAAGTATGCTTTCATATCAAAATTATATATGGCGAAATATACTTGGATATATATATATATATATATATATATAATGACGGATGCACGCCTCTTTTCGAGGTATGTGGGTCCATTATCTTGCAGCTTAGTTCTCATAACCAAACAGCCAGGCAACTCACACATATGATTTGATTATAGTAGTGAATGGTTGTGCAGAATCAACTACACATTCTCCTAGGAACAGTATAAAGAGAAGTGGTCCATATAGTGCGCCACAAGTTCGGCAAACGATCCTCCTCGGCTTTTTCAGTCTCCGAGATTCGTTTAAAACAAAACCTACTGGGCGAAGTCTGTAAAGTGTATCAACTACACCCCGTGGTAGAGGTGAGACGGATTTAGACCTTACCCCAAGGGTATTTTCGATTAGATGAATATATCAAACACAAACTCAAATATCATTCGATCGATTATCCACGATTTCGCATTTCATACACCAATCCATTACACCACCGTCCAGCCATGTACCTGCATCAATATTTATATATATATATATATATATATATATATATATATATATATATATATATATTGCTCGACGTCGATGTCCCTGATGATTACAGACCGCATGAAACTTCGTGTCGTACTATCGGCTTAGGACAATCTGCATATTTGACAATATATATATATATATATATATATATATATATATATATATATAATACTGTCCATAATTATCTCAGTGTTTTAAAAGAATGATGTATTTCATACTATTTTGAATATGCGTCTATATTTATATTCATATGTATAATACGGTTTTAATTGTAAAAGAATATTATCAAATCTATTAATAAATATATAACTCTCTTTCTTATCCATCTATATATATATGTGTGTGTATATATATATATATGCATATTTGTATGTGAATATATGTATGTTTATGTAGATGTATGTACATATAGTTGGTGTAGAAATGCATGTTTATTAGTAGATATGATAGTATTTCAGACTGAATTAAAAGTGTCTTATACATATATTTACATGTTTATATATATATATATTTATATATATATATATATATATATATATATATATATATATTAAAATACAAATACAAACGGAAAAGTAAGAAGGTAAATCCAAATTTAAATCGTCATTTTTTATTTCTTTTTTATTTAATTTTCTATTTCTCTTTTTTATTTTCATTTTTATTTTTATTCTCATTTTAGAATATGTACTGTTGCTGATGAGATGTGAAATCTCTTAGGGATTTCTTCTTGAAATGATCATTCAACAATTCTGAATATTGAAAATTTAATTTTATTATATATATCATTTTTTTTTATATGTACACAAGCATATTGTTTAATTGTAATGCGCTTATATTTGTATATGCGAAAATAACATTAATTCATGATTATACAGGTGTCTTTTAACTGGATCACCTGTAATCAAGCCACGACAATTTAGGCAAAAACTCATCAGACATGATCTCGAAGTTTCTCCCGCTGATTTGTGTCAGGCGCTCTCGTCTTAATTGTTAAAGTATCAGGTGTTTCTGATTCATTGAGTTCTTCAAGTGATTCAAGGTGAAACAGCCTGGAAAGACACAAATTCTTCTATCACGAACTTGTTTCTATACCTAAGCCTACCGTAGAGAGACGGATATATGTTAATCTCCTTAAGTAATAGGCACGAGAGCGATCCTCACAGTTGCAGTACTCTGTTATTTAGATGAAATTTAAAAGAAATAATCGTTATAAGTCAATAGATTTCTGAGTACAGAGAATGATGCTAGACTCCAAATTTGATGTATGGGCTAGTTGTTTCTCCTGATGTATACGTATTTGCAAAAAAAATCACACACACACACACACACACACACACACACACACACACACACGCACACACACGCACACACGCACGCACACACACACACACACACACACACACACGCACACACACGCACACACACATTAGTTATTCTGCTTAATGCCCCACGTAAATGGTACTCCAACAGGCAATATTTTTTTCAGAAATATATCATAATTGGAGTAGATAGACTAAACTAACTGGAGTAGATAAACTAAACTATCGCCCGGTTCACACTCCACCCACGTCTATTGAACAGGTGTAGAGGCTCATTCCCTTGTTCCCTGTTTAGGATGTGGTTTCCGGCTATCTCTCTTCTAATCTTTTCACTCTTACGTAGGGGTTACCGCCTTGCTCGGGGTGATATGATTAAAAAAAAAATATTGACTAAATGTGAAATGGTGTGCCTTTACAGTGCGAGATGTTTCTTGAAATCTATTCATATATATTTTAACTTCTCAATATATACATACATAAGCGCACACATTTATATGTGCGTAATATTTTCTGAGGTCTTCTTTATGTATCGAGTGCTTTAAGGACCTGAGCGATAACAGCTCTTCCACAAATGTCTGTCTCTTGGCGTCCATGTCTGAGAGGGATGAAAAATATCTTTATCGCCCAGTTCATATACCTCAGTCAGTCAGTCAGTCAGTCTATCTATCTATCTATCTATCTATCTATCTATCTATCTATCTATCTATCTCAGTCTGTTCATATATCTATCTAGCTAGCCAGATATCAGTCAGGCTGCTATTCTATCTATCTATCTATCTATCTATCTATCTATCTATCTATCTATCTATCTATCTATCTCAGTCTGTTCATATATCTATCTAGCTAGCCAGATATCAGTCAGGCTGCTATTCTATCTATCTATCTATCTATCTATCTATCTATCTATCTATCTATCTATCTATCTCAGTCTGTTCATATATCTATCTAGCTAGCCAGATATCAGTCAGGCTGCTATTCTATCTATCTATCTATCTATCTATCTATCTATCTATCTATCTCAGTCTGTTCATATATCTATCTAGCTTGCCAGATATCAGTCAGGCTGCTATTCTATCTATCTATCTATCTATCTATCTATCTATCTATCTATCTATCTATCTATCTATAGGATATCTACTTCATTATTAATTGTAATTTAAACATGCATACATATGTGTGTGTGTGTGTGTGTGTGTGTGTGTGGTGTGTGTGTGTGTGTGCGTGCGTGTGTGTGTGGGGGGGGGATGAATATACGGATCGGAATCCAACAAAATGAATGGAATAAGTAAAGAACAAATAGGAAAAAAGATGTTTTTAATCAAACATGTTTCACTTTTAAAAAGCTTCTTCAGAGATACTTTAAAGAAGAATTTCGTCTTAAAACAATCTCTGAAGAAGCTTCTTAAAATGAAACATGTTAGATTAAAAACATCTTTTTTCCTACTTGTTCTTTACTTATTCTACTTATATATATATATATATATATATATATATATATATATATATATATATATATAATATTTGTATATACAATTAATAATTAAGCACATTTATTATATATATATATAGAGAGAGAGAGAGAGAGAAAGAGAGAGAGAGGAGAGATTGCGATGGGTAAATTGTCATCATGTTATTTTTAATTTCTCGCACGTGCATTCTTTGTTTTTGATATTGTTGACTGCACAACATAGTGTGGTCAGTTGGACACTATCTGCGAGACAAAAACATCATGACGGAATTCACTCCGCTAGAAATTCGGAAACGATATGCTACCCTGCTTAAGATTTGTACTGGAAGGTTCAATACAAACATTTGAGTGTGTTTGTGTGTCAATGTGAGGCCCGTGCATAGAACTTGAAAGGATTTGGATTAATCTAATGGCGATTACGAAAGTGTTTAGAGTGATCACTTGTAATGGTGATCGTATGACTCCGTGCATTTTCATACAGGATTTCAAACTCAACACAGTGGTCTGCATCAAATTTCTTGAGGAGGTTGTGCTGTCTTGGGTGAAGAGTGTGACTATTGATGTCCCTGTGTCTGGCAACAGGACTTTGAACCATGCCACATCAGATAATGCGGGGTAATGGCTGTCAGAAAATTTCTACGACTACATCTTTCCTTACATCTGATCACTTCCCAGACTGCGACCACCTTAATTATTACGTGTCGGGTGCAGTTGAGCGACAGACCAACAAAACTTCTTGCAAAACCAAAGATGAATTGAAGACAAGGTCTTATAGCAGCAAAAATCGTTTCTTTGATGTCAATGGCGTTCTTTATTGAATACTACTCTTTAGTATTACCAGATATTTTTGTATAAATCTTTGTAAATATATCTGTTAAAATGAGATGTCAGTGTTATTATCATTTTTATCTAACTTAGAAGACAATTTTTACATTTGCACCCTGTATATATATTCATATACAGATGTTAACACAGATAGATAGATAGATAGATAGATAGATAGATAGATTGATTGATTGATTGATGTAAACAGGTCCATATCACGTGCAACCATGAACAACATTTGAAAAAATACAAGAAAGTTGGAAAACAGTTCGTGTTCCGTTATTGTTCAAGATTTTCAGTCTCTACACGTCATGGATGTTGCATTCGTTCAATTTTACTTGAAAACTCAATATTGTCTGAGGACTGAGGAAAATCATACACACAAACACACACACACACACACACACACACACACATATATATATATATATATGTATATATATATATATATATATATACTCAGGCAGAAAGAAAGAAAAATACTGGATTTTAAAATTAAATACATACAGGCTAGGATTAAATAGGGACTTAGGTGTATTGAAATTTTATAAATATTTCAATAGTTAAATATTTTTTAGATACACTTAAAAGATGTTCTTTAAAACAACATTTATAAGTATTATTAAAGATAGGTTTACGTTTACAAATATTTTAAAAAATTCTGTCGCTTTCTGCGTCATATATATATATATATATATATAGGAAAAACTACTAAAAAGTTGTACGTTTAAAAATGTACTTTTTTGACAGTATTTATTTATTTCTATTATTATATTTGATATTTCAGACCGTCCTCAGGCTTTCATCAGAAACAAATGATTTTAAAATTTAAATTAGAAACGTTTACGCGATGAGCGTACGTCGAGAGGTTGTTTACATCACGTGACGCAAAAAACAACAGATATACATATATATATATATATATATATATATATATATATATACAAGTATTGTTGGAATAATATTCCTTGTCAAAAGAAACACTATTTTTAAGAAAGTGCTCAATACAAAAGTAGAGCTAATAATATTATTTATTCATAAATTATAACATGGATATGTTGCAATATCACGACAAAAGTAGCCATTTTGTTTCAACAATTTTGTGTCTTTTCATTTAAGAACCATCACATCACTTGAAAAGACACAAAAGTGTTGAAACAAAATGGCTACTTTTGTAGTGATATTGTAACATATCCATGTTATAATTCATGAATAAATAATATATATATATATATATAAATTACAGAAATTAACGAAGATTAACGAAACTGGTTATAAACAACCGACAAATGGAAATAATATGTTTGAACATTATTTTTGATCGTTATTCGTATTTAAGTATATAGTATGTTTATAATCAAACAGTATTATATATTTATGTCTACCGGCCTGATTATTTACGATGAATTTTTGTTACGAAAATGTGTGCCATTCTTAATTTGATTTCGTTTAAACTGGTCGCCATACGTGGTCGAGAGGTCTAAGACGCGCCAGATCACTTGGTGACTTCCCCTATGTGGATAGAGGTCGCAGGTTCGAATCCTGCCAAATGACACACATTTTCGTAAAAAAAAAAATATCGTAAATAATCAGGCCGGTAGAAATAAATATATAATTCTGTTTGATTATAAACAGAGTATCTACTTAAATACGAATATCCATAAAAAATAATGTTCAAACAAATCCTTTCATATATATATTGGATAAAGAAATAGGGTTGTTCCAATCATTTATATATATATATATATATATAAATATATATATATAATTCTTTACTATTATAATATATTTCTGAATATCATCTGATGGTGAATACGTTTTGCTACACCTTAAGAATTAAAAAAATCCGTCAACATGGTGGATATATTGAAATCTGCACTCTTGGTACGCTATGTGTAACGCGGACACACTTCCGCGTTTTGCTCTTCCAGATAATATAAAACATATCTACGGAGCTTGTCCTTTTAGAATATTCTTATTTTTGATAAGAAACTAAAAATAAATAAACGAAAAATAAAATAAATAAACAAATTTAAAAAAAAATATTTCGAATAACGTGAAGTAACTTAAATTCTATAAACACAAATGACTTTTGGAAATACCAGTGCTGTGTGTACAGAAGCTATAGGATGACAGTTGCGGCTGTTGTCGAGGAAGAATCTGTTCTTGTGGCAGTCGAAGCAAATGACATGAAATGCGTCAGCTTTTATTTTGTGTATTATTATTATTTGTTAATTTACACCCTGCTTTATCTGTGCGTGCCTGCTTCAGGGGACAGGGACCCATTTGAATAGAATCTAGCAGACAGTAGTACAGCTAATATGAAGTAGAACTCAAGTTAACAGAATATACAAAAACATACAAAATCGGTAATATATGCAGGCAAACATTTTTCGCGCCAATAGATATCTGTGTTTGCTTTCGAATATCATGCATATGCGTACATAATCACACACACACACACACATATATATATATCAATGTGTGTGTGTGTGTGTGTTTGTGTGCGTGTGCGTGCGTGTGTATGTATTAATGACTTGTAAAAATTTAAATACGTTGCCTATTACATGATAAGAGCTACGCAAATTAGACATAAGTCTGAAAAGTTCTCGGCCTGACCAAATTACGAAAACCTAAAATGTCCAATTTTAATCTAGGTTTGCTATTTTTTCTGTTCGGGGAAATTTTAGCATATTTCTAATCCAATTTCCCTATCTATCTATCTATCTATCTATCTATCGATCTATCTATCTATCTATCTATGAATTTATGCTTTTTTTGTGTGTGTACGTACGTGTGTGAGTAGGTGTGCATGTCCAGACCTACAGATTATATTACCTTATGTATATGTAACATGGTGTATATATATATATATATATATATATCTCCAGTGTATATGAGTGTGTATGTGTGTGTTTATATAGTGTATAAATTATATATATAGCAAATAATTACCATTTAACCAAATATAGAAGCCCCTACGTTTCATAACTGACAATATATTAGTTTTTATTAATAGTTCCCATACTTCTCATAAGTGACAATGTATCAGTTCCCATAATTTGTTCCCATAATTCCTGTCATTGACGATATATTAGCTCTCATAATTAGTTCCCATAATTCCCGTAAATGACAATATATTAGTTCCCATAATTTGTTCTATAATTCTCATAAGTGACTATATATTCGTTCCCATAATTCCCGTAAGTGACAATATATTAGTTCCTATAAATTTTTCTTTAATACCCGTTAGTGACAATATATTAGTTCCCCTAATTAGTTCCCATGATTCCTATAAGAGATAATATATTATTTCCATAATTCCCGTATGTGATGATATGTTAATTTCCCCTAATTAGTTCCCATAATTTCCATAAATGACTATACATTAGTTCCCAAAATTAGGCCCAATAATTCCCATAACTGACAATATATTAGTTCTATAACTTTACATCCATATGTATTCAATAAAACACAGACACACACGCACACATAGACACGCACATATAATATATATTGTATCTATATATTTTTTCCATTAAATAAATGTATTCTAATATGCATACGTAATATATTTATATTGGTCAATATGTTAAGTAGAATAAATTCAGTCAGTTAAGTGCCATACGTGAAACACGCTTGGGCGATCATGTCTCGAAAGAAACATGATTGATTGGGCAGAAGATTATTATCCCGCAGTAGGTTGCCATTACTTTGTGCGGTAGACTAGTTGCCAACCAAGGTTATCGAACCTAATCTCTCTTGCTATTTAACCCATAGCAGGAGGGAGAAGGGACGGATTAATAACTTTCCCAAAAGTCTTTGTGCAATGAATTCAAATGGAATTCGAAATCGGCTCTCGAATTTCTCGTTCCAATATTCATATATATATATATATATATGTGTGTGTGTGTGTGTGTGTGTGTGTGTGTGTGTGTGTGTGTGTGTGTGATCACTGCATATATATGTTTATATATATATGTGATGGCTATATATATATATGAATATATATATGTTATGGCTATATACATATATATGTGATGACTATATGTATATTGTATATGACTATATACATATATATATATAGTCATTACATATATATATAAACATATATATATATACATACATACATATATAATCATATATATAACATATGATATATATATATATATATGATATACAGATACACACACACACACACATATATATATATATATATATATATATAAATAGAAAGTGATCTCAGCCGACGCGTTTGATCGTCTCCTATTTTCTTTATTTATATAGTTCTAAATGTTTTAATCATATCTGATAATTTTACACACACACACACACACACACACACACACACACACACACACATATATATATATATATATATATATATATATATATATATATATATATATATATATTTTAATTCAGATACTTCAATCCAAGGGAAAAAAGCAGGAAGGTAAATTCCCAAAAACCCGATCCTAATTAATATTCAAAATTTATTTTAATATTAAAAAATGATACAGGAAGAGAGCTCCATGTAATAAAATATTACAGAGCAAATATATATTAAAAAAATATATTAAAATATTTAATATATATATATATATATATATATATATATATATATATATATATATATATAATCCCTGATATCTAATCAGGGAAGAAACAGACAGTAGCCACTTGCTCTTGACGTAAGTGACCCCTTTTATATTTACACATTTATTCCTGACATTCTAGCACTTTTATTCATAAATGCAGCATGCCGTACAACTATTTTTTCATCTTATCTGTATTACTTTACATTAAGAAAATATCTATGCTTATGTATTTAGAGTAATATATACATCCAATTTTTCTTATTTTTATGAAATATATAAGTGTGTTATATATTAATCAATACATATTTAAAAAATATTTTCGAGTTTAAAGTAATGTGATGCATGCTATTCTACTTTATCATACATTATTTCTGTAAAATTGTTCTTGATTTTCCCAGATCATAGCTATACAGGGTACAATGGATAAATTAATGTTTAAATTACACAAAAATGAAAATAACACTGACATCTCATTTTAGCAGATATATTTACCAAAATTACACAAAAATATCCTGAAATACTAAAGAATAAATTCATTCAATAAAATCACCATTGGCTTAAACCATGCAGTACTGATTCCTATGTCCTCAATGTCTATATCTATAAAGGCTCTGCAGGGTGCGATGGTTAAATTGTCATCTAAATAACACAAAAATGAAAATAACACCGACATCTCATTTTAACAGATATATTTACCAAAGTTACACAAAAATATCTTCTTCTTCTTCTTCTTCTTCTTCTTCTTCTTCTATGTGCCCTGTCCCTTCTCCACGTCTCCCTATCCCTTGTGGCTCTTAGTATGTTTTCTCCTGTTACACCACGCAACCCCCTTTCCGTCATCCACCTGCTCAGGCCCTGCAAATATGTTATCCGCTGCCTTCCTTTGTCTCTTTTTCCTTCTATCTGACCTGTCAGTATCAGGTTCTCCAAGCCCTCTTTCCTCATTGCATGTCCCAGTAAATTCAGTTGCTTCTTCCTGATGCTCAGTATTAATTTCCTTTTCGCTGCCATTCTTTCCAACACCTAATCGTTGTTTGCTTACTCAAGCCACGATATCCGCAGCATCCTTCTGTAGAGCCACATTTCCGCTGCTTCCAGTTTTGTCCTCATTTTCGATTATATTGTCCAGCATTTACTGTCGGATTGAAGAACTGACATCACATAGCAATCCAGCGCTCTTTTCTTTGTTTCTAGTAAAATTTTTCTGTGTGTTAATATTTTACTCAGCTTCTGGAACGCGTCCTTTGCCAGGCCAATTCATCTTCGGATCTCTGTGTCACACTTTACATCTCCTGTTAGAACACTTCCTAGGTATTTAAATTTTTGTACTTGTTTGATTCTGGTATCCCCCAACTGTATTTGGGATTTTGGATTGCTCCTTTTGCTGATGACCATTCATTCAGTTTTCTTAAAATTTATTTGTAGCCTTTTTTTTTCTTTGTCGTATTCCATCTTCAAATACTTAAGTGCAAATCTATTCAATAAAATCGCCATTATCTTTAACCACGGTTTTCAGACGATTTCGAAATCAGCTGCATCTCTTCTGGACGATGTCCTTGTCGAAGGTGGTGAATGCTGCCATAATCCTTGCCGTCATTTTCATCTTTAGCGCTACAGGGGGGTTTTGTTGGTCTCTTGCTCAACTGCACCCCACCATACAATAATCAAGGAAGTTTCAGTCTGGGTTGTCTGACAGCCATAACTGGGTTTTCGTGCTTGTATGGCATGCTTCAGAGTTCTGCTGCATGACATGAAGTTTTCCAGCAGCCTCCCTCGTAACACAAGGCAACATTACCTCCTTAAATAATAAAGCAGTTGCTGAAGAACCTCCTTGTGGATAAATGAATGGAAGCATAACGTTTCAGTCACCAGTGATCACTCTAAACACCTTCGTAATCACCATTAGACTCATTTAACTCTTTCAGAATCCTCTGTAATGTGCTCAGATCGATACCCAAACACTCAGAAATGTTTGCACTGCATCTTCCGGTGCGAATACCAAGTAGTACAGGATGTTTTTTGAAATTTATAGTAGTTGTCAAAATAAAAATCAAGCAATTCGTATGCACGAAATAAAAGTATAATTTCCGACAATTTACCCATTGCATCACGCACACACACACACACACACACATATATATATACATGTGTGTGCGTGTGTCTGTGTGTGTGTGTGTGTTTGTGAAAAGAGAAGAGTAAATATTATTTTTAGAAGACGCGTTTCGTCTTCTGGGAAACTTTATAAAGCATATTATATAAGTTGCTAACAATAGTTAGCAACTTATATAAAAAATTATATATATATACACATAAAATTTACCCTGACGAGCCGTTGGGTGAAACCTAGGTAGGTTTGCTGTCTCTTGCTTAGATTTTCTGTCTTTGTTGTTCTACCTTCGTATTGAGCACTTTAGTGTTAGGGTTTTCGTCTTGGGTTTTTTTTCTTTCTTACGGGTACTTGACTTTTTGTTCATGTACTTCGTTTGTTTCTTTTTTTACTTCCCCCTCTTTTCCCTCCGATTTCGTCTTCGGTGGGTTGTTCAAGACGATTTAAATTATAGCGTCATTAGTATTAGTTTTGGCAGAGTTAGTTCTGTTACTATTGGTATTGTAATTACTATAGTTAATATTATATATATATATATATATATATATATATATATATATAATTTTTTATATAAGTTGCTAACTATTGTCTAATCATACTTTAAAATATGGCAGTTTGGGTATTCCATATACTTCAGCTGACCTTTGAACCACCTGAAGAATATTCCTGAACGTTCGCAAATTTAAAAGCCTTGATAAACAAAATGTCAACCACGTTTTTTTATATAAACACTTGCAGCAAAATAAATCCTTCAGTTATCTTGATAAAGTCTCTCAATGTACAAAACGCGTCGGTAAAAATAGTTTTCCTCTACACTTTTCATTTATTTTTTTGCTTTGCATATACACTAGATCTGAAAATAATTTCAAAGGTATGTTGTTAGGGGTTGCTGGTTCGATTCCTACCGAATGACACACATTTCTCTCGCAAACTTTTTCATAAATATTCAGGCCGTTATATATATATATATATATATATATATATAACGGCCTGAATATTTATGAAAAAGTTTGCGAGAGAAATGTATATATATATATATATATATATATATATATATATATATACTGTTTAAGTTTAAAAAAAAAGAAAAGAATATCTACTCAAATACGAGTACCAACTGAAAATAATGTCCAATCAAATAAATGAAGTATGTTCCGTTGTTAATTTCATTTCGTTAATCTTGGGAACTTTCCGTAACATTGCTTGTTTACATTTATTTACTTTAAGAAACATTTCAGAGCAGAGAAGATTATTAATGAGAAATTGGAAAACTGCATGTTTATCGGCTTAATTTGGCTTCGTTTGGACTTTGAAATCAATTGTGATCGAGAGGTTTAAAAGGCACCAAATCAGTTGATGTTTGGACTCACAGGTTCGAATCCTGCCGAGTGACACACATTTTCTGAAAAAAAATTCCCATAAATATTCATGTCGATAGAGATGTATATAAATATACTGTTTAAATTCAAAACAGATTATCTACTTAAATACAAGTATCGATTGAAAATAATGGTCAAACAAATAAATTATATATATATATATATATATATATATATATATATATATGTTATGGCTATATACATATATATGTGATGACTATATGTATATTATATATGACTGTATACATATATATATATAGTCATTACATATATATATAAACATATATATATACATACATATATATATAATCATATATATAACATATGATATATATATATATATATATGATATACACATACACACACAAACAAATAAATTATATATATATATATATATATATGATATGTATATATATATATATATATATATATATATATAGAAATAGAAAGTGATCTCAGCCGACGCGTACAATTTTGTAGTAGATTGTAGTTTGTATATGTACTAAAGTATATAATATATATATATATATATATATATATATATATATATATATATATATTATAAATTATACTTTAGTACATATACAAACTACAATCTACTACAAAATTGTACATTTTGTTTCGACATTTACAGAGAAATCTCTCATCAGGTAGTTACTAATGATGGTAATTGTTGGGGAGCACCCCTTTTTGCACATAAGAATGGACTCGCCTGATGGGTACAAATAATCCTGCCTATACAGAGAATGGCAGTGTGTGTAGCAGATAAATTGTTGGGTGGAGTTGAGTAGTTGTACCGCCGCTCGTTGGTCAGTAAGGATATAGACTCATTACCCGGACATACTCCTTCACTACAAGATTCGTATATATTGATTCATACTAAGAGTATTCCGAGTATTCCTGACTTGACTAACCCGTGTTCCAGTTTGAATGTTTTTGTTCGATATAACTTAAACTTTTTTTTCGTCATATCTACTTTTGTTATTTATTATTATTATTTATGTCTCTTCTATAAATACTTCCACGGCTTCTGCTTTTTTGTCTCTTCTATAAATACTTCCACGGCTTCTGCTCCGATGAACTTAGATCACTAGTGCCCCCTAAATACGAATTTGAACGAGATACTAGATTAGCAACTAGAATCCACACCTTTTACAGTGAAACCGATAAAATGCAGCCGTAACTTCTACTCCAACAGTTTCTTTCCTCGCACTTCCCGACTGTGGAATTCTCTTCCAAATGATTGCTTCCCCGACGGCTACAATCTCCAGGAGTTTAAATGTAAGGTCAATAGACACCTCCTAACACACTAACCTGCTCCCATTCTATCAAACACTCTTCCCATCTGCCCAATCCTCATCCTCGCTATCCTTACTCATCTGTCACCTTCCTTCCTGACATTCCCTATGTCTAACCACTCCTTCTTTTTACCTTCCCCTATGTAGCCCCATGCGCAATAGTGGCAGTGGAAATGCCTTGCTTGGGGTGAGATGATTAAAAAAAAAAAATTATTTTGTGTGGTTTCTCAACAAGAACCCACAACAGTAATAAACGGTATTTTTGAGAATATTTTATTTTATTTTATTTTTTTGGGTTACAAATATTTTCTTAGTTCCTTATTTATTTGTATATATATATATATATATAAAAGAAAGTAGCTGGATCTTCAGGGCAAGTTGGCTCTACCAGTGTATTGAGCGCTTGTTAATTTATTTGTCTCGGCGTTTTTTTCTTTTGACTCGTACTTTGACTAATGTTCAAGTGCTTAATTCGTTTCTTTTTTTTTTCCATTTTTTCCCCTCCGCGTTTATACTTGGTGGGTTTTTCGTGACGTATTCAAAGACAAATTTACAGTTATATATATATATATATATATATATATATATATATATATACAAACCAATCTCGGTCCTTGAACGTCTCACATGTCGAACAAATGCCACGAGTATCGAACAAAATTTTGGTTCTCGAACAACATTGCCAAACCACGTTAACCCGAAGAAGAATCATTTCTGAGTCGACCGCCATGTTGTATACAATCGTGTTTTGTGTTGTGCATTTTTTTAAAAAATTTTTTGTACCCGTAACTTTTTTTCTATTGATTAGCCCTTCGTCATGGCTCCAAAGAAAACTAACAGTGATACTGTATAGTTGGTTTAGGTGTGTTTACCGGCAATACTGTGGGGAAAAAACATTCTCAAGACTTCTCAGTAGTTACCCTTTTATGAAGTTTGAGCTTAATATTATATTAAAACGTTTCCGGCAAAATTTTGAATAAGTAATCATCGGGGGATCCAGGAAGGGATTAATCTGTTTCATGTTGATTTTTGTGCAGACAATTGGTTAGAAACATTTTCGATCACGAACGGAATTCAAGAACGGATTAAATTCATAAACCGGAGACTACACTATATATATGTATATTTTTTCTAAATATGTACTGTTAAATATAATTGACAATGAATGTCTGTTATGTTTAATAAGGAGTCGTTTTAAACATCGCATTTTGGCTTTAATTTCAGGTGAAAATAAAGACAAAAATTCTCCAAAATGTGGATAATTTTTTATTAAGTTGGTTCTAAGTTTTCGGCTCACATGAGCCATCTTCAGAGAGGTTACAAGGACGTTAACATAAAAAACATCCACCATCAACGACAATTCCATCTTGTGTTGACATAAAACTCCGCTAAGCAACGATAACAGTTACCGAAAATAGCAAACGCAGTTCGTAAATTTGTAATGCGGTTCTATGACGTCACACCGCGTAAAAACTCGAAATGATAACAGAACCATATATTTACATGCAATGTAATGTGTTATGACCAGATTTAAACGTGATTTTATTAAGTGTTGGTTGTTTGGATTTAATGTAGATGTCTTTCAGTATCTGAAGGTTCTTTTTACTGTGTGTATGAGTCAGGATTATTGTATTGTTGGCTAAATTATGTCTTATATTACCTGCATGGCTATGTTTTACTAAGAAATGTTGCTTAATTGTACTCTGATTAGATATCTGATAAGCTTAATAGCATTATCGTTGAAAGAGGAAAGAAAATCACAATATTGATACATATTTTTATGTAGTGCGATTTTCCCTTCCAGCATGCTCCCAAGTGTTTGCCAATCCTCCATACAAACAAAATAGACGACTACTACTATCGTTCGTCCGCGAACTGTTCGTTACAACCAACACTATTTTCATCTTTGATAATGGCTGATGTACGCCGAAAGCTCAGAAAGGATTATGCACTTTTAATAATAATATTTTGACTAATGACATAAAAAAAAAATTAGTTATAGTAGTGAATTAGTCACTCATTTTGGATAAACTGATCGGATTAGAATAGTAAATCTTCGAACAAGATTATTGTGTTTCCTGGTCACAAGGGTTAACCTCGCCGGAATAATGTCAAGTACCAAGAATAGTAAGGCTGATTAACGTGAGCATTCCATGAAACACAGGGTTATAATCCACAGTTTTCCTTCAGCTAGACTGACTGCTACCCAAGGCATGAAAGGTGAGTCAACCTATTGATTTAGAGTTTAAACGGGTTTATGCCTTTTCCAAGGACATTACTGTAAAGTGTACGAAACAGTTTCAATCGGAATTTGAATTATATAGCTTTATATTGGCACAGAAGAGAGTTGAAGGAGAATAAAGAGCCGTGCTAATGCTGGAAAGCCAGTGTCTTATATCAAAGTCTCGTTATATCTCTCTCTTTCTCGCGGTCTCCGCAAATATGTATTAATTCCCTGTTTTATCTATCTATCTATCTATCTATCTATCTATCTATCTATCTATCTATCTATCTATCCCAGTAAGTTCATTATCTATCTATCTATCTATCTATCTATCTATCTATCTATCTATCTATCTATCTATCTCATTAAGTTCATTATCTATCTATCTATCTATCTATCTATCTATCTATCTATCTATCTATGTGTGCACATTTGAGGAGGAAGGGTGAAAGATTTCTTTCACGGTCTCTCTCTCTCTCTCTCTCTCTCTGCATATATATATATATATATATATATATATATATATAAATTGGAGTAGATAGACTAAAATATCGCCCGGTTCACAGTCCACCCACGTCTATTGAACGAGTGAAGAGGCTCATCTCTTGTTTCCTGTTTAGGATGTGGTTTCCGGCTTTGTCTCTTCCAATCTTTTCACTCTTACGTAGCCCCTGCACATCAGTGGCGTTACCGCCTTGCTCGGCGGGGTGATATGATTAATATATATATATATATATATATATATATATATATATATATTACTAAATTTAACGGTAATCCCCGAAACTGGCATCAACCGACATATTTGAATGTTTTTTTAACATTAAAAAATAATCTTTATATATTATATATAACCCCCTTTCTTTCTTTCTTTCTTTCTTTCTTTCTTTCTTTCTTTCTTTCTATCTATCTATCTATCTATGTATAGCTATATATATATATATATATATATAGAGAGAGAGAGAGAGAGAGAGACAGACAGACAGACAGACAGACAGACAGAGGCAGAGAGAGAAAGAAAGATATAGAGACATATATATAAATATATATAGATATATTATTTATAGTTTTATATATAAATGGATATTTTTAAATGCGAAATATAAATTTAGTGCATACACGTGTTGGGATAGACATCCTGCTTTATGGATTCATTTTTAAGTATAGAAATATTTCGTTAATTCCCAACATTGATAGGTATCTGTTACACAAACACTTAGATATATAGAGTACATACACCCAAATACACATACATACATACATACATACATACATACATACATTGCGAGGCAAAGATAGATAGATAGATAGATAGATAGATAGATAGATAGATAGGGAGTAGCAATAGCGTTACGGCTATTGGCACGAAAATGTGAAATCAGAGAACCGATTTAAAATTATG